>JARHVA010005606.1:812500-960000 GCA_037957365.1 Torreya grandis | reverse complement strand
TGTAATTTGGCATCTTGAAAAAGGGTAAGCCACCATAGTCTAGCTAGTAGTGCCTTATGTGCAATATCCTCACCATCATAGTGTCTACCAATAATGCCTTCATGAACATCTTAGAGTAATTTGGAGTGCTCATATTTCATGACATAGCATCAAAGAATTTAATCTCATCAAATTTTATAGAGGTCCCCTCCAATGAGTTTAAATGGTATAGCACGGATGATGAGTTGATTCTTAGCCTATGAAGTCCGATAATCTAGCACTATGCTAGTAGTTAAGAAAGCTACAATATATTCTAACTCTTTAAAAACATGAGAAATATAAAATAGTTGTACATTAGATAGGTCATCCTCAATGGTGTTGGTTCTCTTAAATCAATTTGGGAAGGATGGTCATGATTGTAATTAGTTTTTCCTAGTTTGACCATGATAGAGAATTAAAATTATTGAAACAATACTATCCATCAATTAATGAAACCATATAACATAGGTTTATTTACCATAAATTTTAAAGCTTCATGGTCTATATAGAATATAAAATGAGTTTCCAATAGGTATTATCAAAAATTTTGTAAAGTACAAACCATTGAATGTTATTCATGATGTATGGTGTTGTAATTCCTCTCAGCAGGAGTAAGTTTTCTACTAGTAAAATATATGGGGTGATCAAGGTGAGCTTCACTTAGTTGGGTAAAGACTACACCAATGGCCATTATTGAGGCATCAACATGGACATAGAATGGTTTTGTCTAATCAAGGAACTAGAGAATCGAGGTAGTGATAAGTTTGTCTTTTAAGGCCTCAAAGTCTTATTGGAAAGATCTAGTCCAAATAAAGTGTTTGTTATGTTTCAATATTTCCTCTAAAGGTGAAAAAATATTTTCATAACCTCAGATAAATTTTTGATAATACTTGGTATGACCAAAAAATGCATGAACTACACACTGAGTCATTGGTGCTGGTAGATAAAGAATGATATCTACCTTTGTAGGATCTACAAAAAGTCCATTTTTATAGATAATATGACCTAGAAGAACACTAAATAGTGTATTAAAAAGACACTTCTTTATATTAAGTGATATTTGAAGCACTCAACAATGCTCAAACATGAGTTATATATTAGAGCAATGGTCTTTTATTAAACCATAGACTATCTAGTCATCCAAGTAAACTTGAATAAATTTATGGATGAAGTCTTTAAAGGCCTCAGTGGCTATACGATAAAATATAGAAATCATATTTTTCAACCCAAAAGGCATGATAGTATATGTGAAGGATCCCTATTTAGTAGTAAATGTAATCTTAGGTTAATCTTCCTCAATGATCTAGCCCTGATAGTACCTATAGAATCCATCTATGAAAGTGTAAATTTCACACCTAGTGATGCCTTCAAGGATTTATTCTGTGAATGGTGTTAATAAGGGATCAATAATGCAAGATGCATTAAATATGTGATAATTAACACAAATTTTAATACACTATATTTTTTATACTAATGACCATGGGACTAACCCACTTGAACTCATCAATTAGGGTTATCACTCTAGTGCACAACATGCTATCATTTTCTTCCTTCACATGTGCATGTAAATTTAGATTCAACCTATATGGTCATTTCTTTACTGGTCGAGCACCATCAACCAATTTGAGATGCATTTTCCTTAGTGATAGATGAACACCTTTCATCTCACTATAACTTCTTGGAAATACATCTTAGTATTATTTTAACAATTCAAATATTTTTTCAAACATTTGTATCAATCTAGTAGTTACCCATAATATCTATTTTTGGTTCTTCCTCTATGCCAATGTTGTGTTAGATATATTGAAGAGGTTTTGAGTATAAATGGTCTATATCAAGACTAGTATCATTAATAGTTTAGGTACCATAGTCTATAGAGATATCCAAATGATTTTCCAATGGATCAATTAGGTTGAACCCTTCACCTTCATCCGCATGAAACACTAATTTTTGCTTCCCTAGGTAAATCTCTTCTTAGCATTCCTGATCAGGGATAGGGTCTAGTATAGGGACAATTTGTTTAGATGGATCATTAAAGATAACTAAACATTATTTGGGTACATCATGTATATATCATAGGATATCTTCAATGGGACTAGGATCACTAATAACTACATCATGAATAGCTTAGAATGTAACTCACATTTCCATTCTTGGAGATGAGTAAAATAAAACTGATTTCATGCTCTCTTTCAATAGATGCTAAAAATGGGTACCCATATGTCATTTTTCATGAACATACCATGTTCTAGCCCAAGTTTATAAGGTGTCATAAAAAGCATGTACCCATAGGTAATCTAGAAAGAAATTCTCTTCAAACCTCCACATGGATCCACAACATTTTATATGTGGTTCTAGTGCTCATACCCCACTATAATTGATTGTACCCTAGAATTAGTTGTCTTGATGAAATTGGTGATGTAAATTAGAGCATACTTGATCCTAATAGAGAAGTCACTTATTATGGGTTCACCACCACCTTGTAATTATGTCATCAAAGAGGTGAACCAATGAATCCATATGATCATTATCAATGTTATATAAGTATTCAAGTTAGTGAATTAAGGCACAAACTTCCATTTACCCATGAAACTAAAGAGCTTCATCAAGTATTTCTAATGGTGCATCCATAACTAGTCTATCATGATTTGTCCAATAACAAGGTGAATAAGTCTATGGCATTTATAATACTAGAATGGAAAGTTATCACAACTGCCAATGGCATTACACACTCTTCCAATGAGGTTGTAGTCATTATTTACCCAAATATTACAAGCATTACTTGTAGTATCAGAAAAGGACTCAGTGTCTCTCCATCTAAGGATGCCATCAAGAGTGGGATCATAATGCTTACCATCTTTGGTTGTGATGTTGTAGATGTGGTTAATTCATTATTTCACATTAAGAGGTTTTATGTATGGGGGATATGTGTTTGATCCAATGGAATAATGATGTATTGATTAGTAGTTTCAAAATTGATGTATCACTTTTTGAAGCTTAAGGTTGTGTTGTTTTCATAGAACCATGTTCACCCCAATAGAGATGGAAAATTATCCACTTCAGCTAACTTGAGAAATTCAAAATCATCTTTGAAAGGTACTCCAAGGATATCTAATATTGCATTCTTAAGGACACCAATTAGTAAAATAAAAGTTTTATTAGCCATAAATAACACATGCAATGATAGTTGTGATGTTGGGCTATCCATTTTTCACCATGCATATTTGAGAGGATGTTAACCTCATCATCAGTGTTAACAAAGAAATCTTGAATCACCCAATCATCAATGGTAGCATTCACAGTATTTTTTTATCTTCTTGAGGGATAAGAGGAACAAGAGTATCTTATCATCAAGCATGACTCAATCAATGATATTTAATTGGTCAAAGTAATTGAGTTTTAGTATTATTTGGTGTTTGTACCTATTTTTAAAGCTAATTACTCAATTTTTGGACAATATCTTCATCTAATATATGATTTCAAAGATCTTGTAAATTATCTCATGTCATATTTTGAGGTTTTATGGTCTTTTATAGATCAACACATTATTATACTTATTGGTCCTTTATAAACTCAATTTCCCTTTGTAGTTCCCATTCTAATATCATAGTATCATGGGGAATATATTTCTATTATTGGCCATCAAAATACTTCTTTTCATGAGGTTCTTTATGATGTATCTTATCAATAGGAAGAATAGATGTAGACTGAGATTATCCAATATTATGTGTAGTGATATTAACCTATTGATCTGTCAGGGTGCTAGAGCAAGGTCATCAATGATCTTTCTCAATACAAATCATACCAACACCCTTTTCATTTCTTTCCCTAGTGATGGCCATGTATAGGTTAAGACATTCTTCTAACTGATGCTCATTTTTATAAAAAGCATGTGTTGGATAGACTAGATAATATCCTTGATAATGATTTGGAGATCTACTCTTATGACACATTTTTAGTGGAGAATAACCACCTCCTCATCCTCATCCTCATCCTCATCCTTGTCCACAATATCCACCATTATCTTGATTATTGGAAATAAAGATTTATCATGTACCAAACATGTGTGCCTCATGTATAACATTAATTAGCCAAAAATCATTTGTTTCATGGGTTTATACATCATATATCTTGTAGTATTCAGACACTCTAGAATGTGTATCCCATTGTAAGAGAGGACAAGAGCGTACACCATGATCTCTATCGAAAATTTCACATGACTACTTTAGTACATCACATATGTTTTTGCATGGGTAGTTTCTCTATTATGACCTTCAAACTTGTAATCAGTATACCAAAGACCATCATGAGTATCGTACACATTATTTTTAATCTATTGGTAAAAAAAATGGATTGTAAAACTATGTAGGATATTTGTCTAATATTTGTGCATTATATACTTAGTTTTTCATATATGTCTATTTTTTCCTATCTTTATGACTTGTAATAGGTTATAATATGAACAAACTCCACTTTTGGTACCAAGTACAAGAATAATATGAATATTCATAGACTACAAAAGACTATATATACTTATGTTTTTAAGAAGAAGAGAGTTCCACTTTTAAAGAGATCAATAGAGACTATTTGGTTATGGTTACCTGTGATTTCTTACTTTTTCTTACATGCATTCTCATGTATAATGTTTGCTTAATTTTTATCTAATTTAATCTAAATATTATTCTCATATTAATAAATTACTAGTTGTTCTTACTTCCCACTTATTGCACAATAGTTCATCCTTACTATGCTTTTGTTATCCAACCTTTTATATGAATATGATGCACTATCCTACACACTACTATATAACCTAGCTATCCTTATCCTTAGCATGTTGTGATTCTTTAGTAAGCTATGATGTAGTGAGTGTGGAACCACTCCTTCTGGAGTAAATTATGCTAAGATAATTACTAGGACAAAGAGATATAGAGGCATGGTTAGACCAGAGAGTATGTAATTTTATAGAAGAAGAATCAAAACATACTAGTCTTGCTATATATGAGATCATTCAAGGGCATATATATGGATAAATTTATGAAATATTTTGGTGTGAGTTGCCTAAATTTCTATCTAATTAGTTATCATGGTTGGAATACTATTATTTTAACCCAAAAATGGAATAAATAATCATTTGGACTAAAGAAAAGATAGATCGGTTATAGAAAGTAGAAACTAAAGGTATAAAAATAATAGATTATTGGGTTGTTAATACTATAGATGGATACATAATAAATTTTGTAGTATAAGGATACATAGCTTTTGAATTTGTGTAGGACTTGTTTGTTAGAGGAATTAGCAATAAATTTTTGCAACAAGTACCTCGCCTTGTGAATATGTTGGTTATGGACAAGGCAATCGTGCTTACTCCAACTAATATGGAGTAATCATTTTAAGCATATAAGGGTGTGTGAAACATGATAGTGAATGATGATTAGATGAGTAGATAAGGCTTGAACCTAAATCTAGAATGGAGACATGAAGAAATAAGAGTTAGAAGAAAAGTCTAGATTTAGAATGTGAGTTATGACAATAGAATATATGGAAGAAATATAAGAATACCCAAGTAACTATGAGTAGAGGTAACAGTAGTAGTAAAATAGGTGATGAATAAGTAATAATATGTGACAAATGAGATTAAGAACAGAGGATGAAGAAAGAATATGATGAATGGTAGATAGATAGAAGTGATGGATAATGAGATGGAGAAGAAATGTTTGAAGAAGAAGGCGAGAATAGTATAGAAATAAAGAAATTAGATGATAGATGTAATGCATAGCTATAAGAATGGGTATTATCATAATAAAGATGGGAATAATTAGACAAATAATAAGAACACAATAATAGACTAATCATAGGTTCAATCATATAATAATAAGTCATAAGAAATAATCATTCACAAAAAGAACACACATCCCCGCAACCCAATTTCTTATACTCTAGTAGAATTTTTTAACTAGGTAGATGGGAAGATAGTAGTTGGGAAGGGCCATTTTCCAAATAAGTACATCATTGGGGTGATGAAATTGAAACACCATCAATTCAAAAGGATTTGAAGGCCATAGGACTTATTATAACCAAACAAATAAAAGAAAGAAAAATAGAGTATGCAAGTTAACTCTCATAATGCACAGATAAATATTTATAGTATGTAAGCAGGATCACCTAAAATGCAACCTCCTCTTGTAATAGTTGTGTATAATATCCCTCTAGAATTATTTTAGACAATGGGTGTTGTAGAATAATTTATAAATTTGGTGATGTATGACGGGTCTACAAACCCTAAATAGTACTTTCTAACTTGTGAAATGAGATGGAAAGCTAAGGGAATTACTAATGAAGCTATCAAAAAATATGAGTTAGTAAGGGCACTAACCAAAAGAGCACTTGATTTTATATACCATAGATAAATTTAGTAGGTAAGTTTATAATAGGTTAAATAATGGCTTATCATAGAGTTTAAGATAAATAAATATATAAGTTAGAATATTTAGGACTTGAAGGAGATAAGGTAGAAGTGGGGAGAATCAATCTATGAATATGATCACAGGTTCTCTAATGTTATGAATAAGGTGGAATTTTCCTTAATGAACAAAGATAAATTTACATATTTTATCTAATAAATGTGATCCAAAATTTGATTTTCCACTACACAGACTCAATATGTTACTAAAGTAGATGCTAGAGATGTTGCCCTATGAGTAGAGAAAATTGAAGACTATGGGGAAGATCCTATCATGAATTCAAAGATTGAAAATACGTTGCAAGATTTTATGAAGAGAATGGAGAAATGGCATGAGATAGATAAATATAAGTTTAATTTATGGTGTAAGGAGTGTGGGAAAGGACATAATAAGAATTATTATCCTAAAATCAATATAGAGTTTTATGAAATCAGTCGAGTAGTTAGGCACATAATAAAACAATGCCATCTCTTGTAACAGTATGTAAAGAACCCATATAATTTATATTATAACTTATATAAGTCACACAATCATGATGAAAATAACTATAGGGATTTATAGGAACTCAAAGAAGAAATCACCAAAAATGTATTTTTCATTGTTATGCAGCAATTGTCCTTGATGAAGTAGATGATTCTAGGCCCAAATGTTGATAAAGGTTGTGCAACCTAAGAAGGTACACAATAGATTCTTAGTTCACCATAATACCAACCACAAGGTCTAGCCAGTTGGATCCCTCTTTCACTGATTTGGACACCACCATCACCACAATACTAGTATGTAGTACCTTAGAGCCCAGTAATGACATAGCAATAGCAAACAAGTTAGATTCCACTAACTACACAATAATAATTTGGAATTAGAGATAATACCCAGTAGCATCAACATTGGAATATAACATAATAATAATTTGGGTATATAGGAGGTTATAATTCAAATAAAGTAAGATCTAGGGGAAGATACATATAAGTTTACCAAGGTGGAAGAGGAAATAACTATCAATGATCTCCTTTGCAATGTTATTTATGTGGAGAGTATAATCATGTGTAACACAATTACACTTTGAATCCTCAAAGATAGTCTTATTATGTATACTATAGAATATGTCTTGGAAAAGCAAATAAAGGATAAGGCCATCAGGAATGTGAATATGGTGAATGTGCAACCTAAGGAAGATGCCTTCTTGAATGCTATTACATGACATCATCATGTATAAAGATGTTTTTCTCCTTTTGAAATTCCTCAAGATCAAGGAATTTGAAAAATAAAATAGGAGAAATACCTAGACCCAACTATATAAAAGGGGATTGTATATGAAGCTATATAGATGTTGAAAAAACATTCGACAATCAAGACACTACTAAAGGAGATGATATAGAAATAGATGCCCAAATTTATGTCTAGATCATACACACTATGCTCAAGATGGATTTTTTATTGCATTGATATATTTATTGAAACTTTTAAGCACACTATACAATAAAGACATCTATCAAAACATCACAAACTTGATACATAATCTACTAGAATGTGTGTAGTGAGGGAAAATAAAATATTGTTTGGTACATCATATTAAAGAAGCCTTGGGATGTATACGTGCAAATCAACATTAAAGTCATAGGTTATGAAATTACAAAAATTATCTTTGAAATTGGTAGCACAGTCATCCTGATTCCTTGGTCTACATGGGAGGCTATTGGATGATCGATTATAAGTTACAACCTAGTAACTCTAATTTTAGATGACTATCAAAGAGTTGATTTCATTGGTATATTAGAATATGTTGAGATCAAAGTCATAGAACTGACCTTCTGAGGTGAATTTGAAGTCATTGATATAAAGACAGTAGCAACACATTACCTTATGATGATTGGTAACATATGGGCATATAATGGTTAGATGATTATCAATATTTTATAAAATCAACTAGAAGTGCATCAAGGATATAAGGTTATCATCATTATTATAAATAGGGTGTATAAACCCTAAATCATTCTAGTTAAAATAGATTTTCCATAAATCATGCAAGAAACCAACTGGATGAAGGTAAACTCTGAAGAGAACCTAAAAGCTATATGTGAAACCAAGTGAAACTTATTGTATGAGCATACTAAACCTTAGGTACAATCTTTAATCAATCAATATTTGAAGACATCTAAATAATGGAGGCCTGAAGTAGTAGTTACTTAGTCATTGGTAACCTAATTTGTCATAGAATATTTTGTATCCATGTCTACTAAATCCCCCACTCATTTTGAAGTTAAATTTATCTATCAAGTAGATGATCATATGTAGGATTATATATAGTTGAATAAAGAAGGCACTTTGCCTTGGAAAATAGCTTCATCTATCAGTGGAGACTCAGACATGAACCTACTTAATTAGACTTGTGGTGATCATGAACTCTGACCTATGATAATGGTATTTTAACATGAGAGATAACTTATTGTGTACTATGAAACTAATTATATCAATTAAATCATTTTATGCTTACAAGTTCATGTACCTACCATTAGCTAGTGGTATGGTGCTTTAAATTATGCTTTGAAGGGAGTTGCAATGATATGATAAGTAATTCATATAAATGATCATCTTGAGTGGGATGATACATGCAAACTCATGATTAGCAAGTTCCAACTACCATAAATCATCAAAAATAATTGGCCTTTATTCTAATAAGGTGAGTGTCCTAAAATACATATTCAAAAATTTGTTGAAGTCTAAACTAAAGAACATGTGGCCCTAAAATATTAGGTTCACATCTTTCATTATACACTAGCTCCTTTTCTATCAATATGATATATGCATCAAGAGAATAGGAAGGAGACAAAGCATTGGGTGCAGGTGAAAACTAATTTTAATAGACCTTTGTTTTTGAGGATGAGAACCCTCTGGTTCATAGCACACTACTAAAAATCAAACATTTCCTATACCATGGGTTTGCAAAATATTTAAGCACTATGATGGAATCCACTATGTAGAAGAACACAACTTATGATCTAAATATGACATTACAAAGATATAAATCTACCAAGAAAGAATAAAAATCTCTTACATAGCCATGCCATTGAACACAACATGAATAGAAGACATTGAAGATTTATATATTGATTATGATATCTATTTGAACTTGAATGGCTAGTAGAACTAGTAAAGGACACTGACATAAAACCTATTGAATAAGACAAGTTGTGTAGCATAAAAATTATAGAATAGGAAGGGAAATGAATAATACAAGAATATATTGATGAAAAAAATGTAATATTTACCAGTATCCCATTAAAAATCATGTATTAAACATCATAACTAAGGAGATTCCTAAATTGGTGTATATAGGTGATTACTGGATAGAAGCTAAAGTTTTTAAAGCTATTAAATGTTGTGAGATTATCAAGATGTGTTTCCCACTAAATTTTTAAAGTTCTGAGGAGTTGATCCATATTTAGGAGAAATGCATATCAAAATCAAGGAGTTTGCATGACCTATAAATAAATGTCCATACAAGTTGAATCCAAACATGAAGTTAAAAGTGAAGGCTGAACTTGATAGAAAGCAAGACATAGATATAATCTATCCCATAGAAAAGGTAGATTAGGTTAGTCCTATGGTATTTCATCCTAAGAAAGCAAGGGAGATTAGAGTATGTGTAGATTATTAAATTTTGAATGTTGCATGTGTGAATGATCCATTCCCAATTCCATTCATAGATGAAGTTTTAAAATATATCATAAGCCATAAACTCTACTCTTTCATGGATGAATTCAGTAGCTATCATCAAATACCCACCATAGAAGAAGATAGAGATAGAATGTCTTTTGCCATAGAATGGGGATTCTTTTCATACAAGGTAATACCTTGTGGCCTCAAAAATGCACTTGCGGTTTTATCTTGTGTAGCAGTGACTACATTCAAAGACTTTATTCATGACTTTTTAGAAGTCTATCTCGATGATTAGGCTATCTTTTCTTTGTTTAAAGAACATTTGTCTAAATTTCACCTCATGTTAGAATGTTGTTGAGCTCTATACATCACTTTTAATTTGAAAAAGTGTTTATTATTTACACATTTTGGTGTCCTGATAGGTCATATAGTATTCAGTGAAGGCATTTTGGTAGACCAGGCCAAAATTGAAATCATTTTGAGTATGCCTCCACTAGTCATCTCCATGGAAGTACAATATTTTATTGGCCATAAAAGGTATTACCATAAGTTAATCAAGGGGTATGTAGCTATATCATCTCCATTGGAGTATTTGCTATGTAAAATTTCCAATTTTGTCTATACTTTTGAGTGCCAAGTAGCCTTCATAGAGCTAAAGTAGAGATTGGTCACTGTGCCTATCCTTGTCTTTCCAGAATTGAACAAGTCATTTCACATGCATGTTGATGCTTCAAGTATCATAATTGGTGTTATAATTATGCATCTAGGATATGGTGGACTTGACCATCCCATACATTTTATAATTCAAAAAAATTCTAATGTTCAAAAGAACTACAAGACAACTAAAAGAGAAGCACTGGCTATAGTGTTCGCATTACAAAACAATTGACACTATCTTCTTGTGACACCATTTGAATTGTTCATAGATCATCAAGCTTTGTGATACCTTGTCAATAATCCAATGCTTGGAGGATGCATTTTTATATGGTTGATGTTATTTTAAGAATTCCAATTTTGTATTAATGTTAAGCCAAGTAGAGAAAATATGGGGCCATATCATCTCTATCACATTCCTAATGGCAAAGAACCAAAAGAATTACCAGAATATTCCCCTAATGCTCATTATTTTATGTTTATATGATCCCTAAATATTTTTTAAGCAATCACTAATTTCCTCAAACAAGGAGTATTCCCTACACACTTCCAAGAAAAAGACAAGTAGTTTGCCACCAGAGCATTGCCATATACCATCATTAATAGGCTTTTGTGTCAATTGGGGAAGAATTAAGTACTAGGTAGGGTATTTATAGAAAATGAATGACCATATTTCTTATAGGAGGCACACCAATGAGAGGATCCTCCTATAATAATTAATAAAAATGCATAAATAAAAGGATTAATAGCACAAATTAAATTTGGAAGAACACTTGAAAAGATTGAATTGATCATAGACCACTTTGAGGGGGAAACCTCCTTTGAGAAAGCTCAATACAATAATTTCATGGATGCCTTCAATGGCCTCAACGCTTACTTATATATGAATTTTAATCTAAGAAACTATTACTTCCCATGAATGTGGGATTAAAAAAAATGCTCATGAGATGACTTAAAAAACATATGCATCCATAACAACTACTAAATGAATAAAGTAAAGAGAAGAGATATCATGGGTTCATAACATCCCCTCCCTCTTGGAAAGATAATTTTCCTCAAATCTTTAGATGTGGGAATTAGTGTTAAATCTGAGATAGTGGTTGCCATGTTGCATCCTCTAGTTACATTCTATGATATTAAATTAAAACCTCGGTGATGGAGTGGGAGTGAAGTTGGCATGTGTGCCTATCTAGGATTGCCTCCAACTCAAGAAGAATCAATCATTTATTATAAATTTTAGGTAAAATATTCTATACTATAATGTTTATGCCAAGAACTTTTTTCAGACAAGAGACATGAAATACTAGATGAACTTGAGAAAAAGGTGAGAGATGTAACTTATAATCAATCAACCCAATCTTCTAAAAAAACTTATAGGGCCCATAGAATTTGGGAACTAGATTATGATGCCCTTTGAGTTGTAGGGAGGATTGCTTGTATGGTTACAGGTGATGAAAAACCATATCACCTACTTCAAAAGAGTGCTTAAAACAATGTTGATCTACCTATTATTTCATTTGATTTTGTGTCATATGAAGATATTCCCATAGGGTACTAAGGATCTGATCCCAAGTTCAAAGAATCATGTCAAATTCTTAGACTGATGAACTATTAGGGTTGTATAGAAGGAACACTGTTGGTGCTTGACCATATACTACTTCATATGGAGTCAATTTTTTAAAAGTGTGGTAAGAGGTATTATACCACCATTCAATGAGAGGGAGCCACTTTACCCACTGATGTTGTTGTTCTGAGGTGAAGCAATAGAGGAAAGTTTCCAATCATTTATTGACAATTTTAGTCTGGCCATCTATTTATGGATGATACCCAGAATTCATCTTTAGTTGATTATCAGTACATTGAAATAGTTCTATCTAAAAATGGCTGGTGAAGGTTACATCACAATCTAAGACAAGGGATGAAGGAATGCCATGAAGATGGAAAATCTAGTCGAGGAAAATTTATGTAACTATGGAAGTGATATAAGGATGGTTGAGGGCACAAAAATGACTATATTTGGAGAGGTGATCAACCACAACCAAGATCACCATTTTCCCTCTATATTTAGGGAGTCTCTTAATGAAATTCATATAAATATCTATCCAAATCTTGGCATAGATCAGTAAAGGTTTGAGCAACCTAGGGATGAGTGTTGTTTCACCCTTGTGGCATTGGAAGGTATGACATTCAACCACCATCTATTGAATTTCCTTTTTCATTACTTTCCAAAATAAGTTACAGCATGCCTAATCATAAGTTTTGAGAAACCCTGAGTGCCCTATAGATGAAGAAGCATAGAGTTCATATAATATAGCCTACTAGAGATCTGTGCTCTAGGGAAGCACCAAATGACCCTTGTATCACAAAAAATCACCATCCTAGGAATAATGTGGTATAGCTAAGGGGTTAGTGGCCATCTATTGAATGATTTGAGATAATGAGGATTCATTAACACACCCTTGTTTTACAATGTCCAACCAATTTGGAATAGGCATGGAAATAGTTGAAAGGGAAGCTTGATCCACATAGAGCATCAACTACAATATTCTCTTTACCTTTCTTGTAATTTATCACATAGTTATAACCTATTTATATTGTGATGGGGTAGAGACCCATTGTTCAAAAAAATATTTTAGACTCTAGTGATCAGTTTTGATGCAAAAATGATTACCCAATAGGTATGGCTACCACTTCTATACTACATATAAAATGGCCATTATTTCCTTCTCATAAGTAGAGAGCACTAAATTCTTGCCAAAAAGGGCTTTGTTGGTGAATGTAATGGGGTATCCTTATTGGAGGAGAACAACACCTAGTCCATTGCCTCAAGCATCACTCTCAATAGTGAAGGTCTTGGTAAAATCTAGCATAACTAGAATAGGTGTAGTACGCAACTTATTTCAATGCTTTAAATGCACACTCAGCAGCTTGTGTCCAATTAAAAGCATCATTTTTAACATATATGTTAGTGGAGCTAAAATATTCCTGTAATCCTTGACAAACTTGTGATAGTATCCAGTTAGCCCCAAAAAACCATGGAGGCTCTTAAGTGTCTGAGGATGTGGCCAATTTGTAATAGCAATTATTTTTTTAGGATCCACCTAAACCCCTTGGGATGAAATAATATGCCTAAGATACTCCAATTCATCCTCACTAAAAGTACATTTGGATTATTTTACACAAAGATGATGGTCAAAGAGAAGTTTTAATGTGAGCTCCAAATGTCAAAGATGCTCATACCATGTTTTACTATAGATGAGGATATCATCGAAGAAGACTAGAATGAATTTATGAAGGTAGGTCCAAAATATTTTATTCATCAATGCCTATAATGTTGAAGGAGCATTAATGAGTCCAAATGGCATGACCAAGAACTCATAGCGGCCATCATGCATGCAAAAAGCTATCTTAGGGATATCATCCTCATGACGTCAAATCTAGTGATATATAGAGTGAAGATCCAACTTGGATAAAAAGTGAGTGCCATGAAGTTAATCAAGAAGCTCATCAATAATAGGGATCAAAAACTTATCCTTAATTGTGAGGTGATTAAGTGCATGAAAATGAATGTAGAGGTGCCATGAAACATCTTTTTTTAGACAAGGATAACTTGAGAAGAATATGGGCTAGTATTGTGGTGAATAATGCCTTTCTATAGTAAGTCTTGAAGGAGCATCTCAATCTTAGTCTTTTGATGAAATGGGTAGCGATAAGCCCTAATGTTGGGAATAGTGCTTCTTAGAAAGAGCTGAATATAGTGGTCTTTTGGTCATGAAGGTGGTAATCCCACTATTTCAAAAAAGACACATACATACCTTTGTAGAATGGTTTAGATGTCAGGAGTAGTGGATACTGTTGAGGGTTGTATTTCAATGGAACAGAGCTAAGTAATGGCATCATGGTAATTCTTTTCAAGAATATTTTCCATGTGATGTGAACTTATGATGCTAAAATTTTTGAGTTGTAAGCCTTTTAATGTGTGTTTTTTTCCATTATCTAAAAATTGCATCTAAATTTTTAAAAAATCCCATAAGATGGGTCCAAGTGTACATAACCACTGGGCTCCAAAAACAACATCACATCTACCTAAGGACAAGGCAAACATGTTGAATTTTAAGGTATAATATCCAATAGAGATACGCATATTGTGACACTTCCTTTTTTAAGGTAATATGCCCCCATTGGCAACCATGACTTCAAAGTTAGAATAAGGATGGATAAAACAATCAACCTATTTGGCGATCTAAGGGTTAATGAAGTTATGAGTGCTACCCAAATCAATGAGTATTATGAGAGGGATATTTTTAAGTAACCCTTAACCCACATGGTTTATGGTGTAGTGACTCTTGCTAAGGAATAGAGAGATATATTTAGTTGGTCTTCTTGAGAAACAGGTTCCACAATCGACTGAGCTTCTTTCAGATCATCTATTATATCCTAAACATCTTACCAATCTTCAATTTTAGGTGGAGAGTTCACATATAATAGGTAGATATTTTTCTTGACACATTGATGTCCATGAGTGAATTTATCATCACATGTATAACATAGTCCTTTTTCTCTATGGGCTTGCATCTCTACTTTAGTCAAATTCTTGATAGGAGTATTTCTGAGGGCTGGTGTTGTTTGAGATCATTATGGAGATATATTTTTGAATGGAATAAAATTAGATTTAAATTACAACTAAGCTACAATATTATCCTCTACAAAATTATCCAACCCTAAGGATTCCATCATTATGTTGGGCTAGAACATTTTAATCTCAAAATAAATTACATCCTTCAGTCCACTGACAAAGCAACTCCTAAATAATTCATTAGACAATCCCTCTTTATGATTGGCTATTTTTTCAAATTCAGTTTGATATTCTCTCAGCATTCTTATTTGGTGAAGTTTAGTGAGTGTTCTAGTAATTCATCAAAAGCAGTAGGTCCAAATCATTAAAAAATGAGGGTGCAAAAATTAGTCCATATGGGTTTGTCATGAGCCTTTGTATACCAATGGTACCATTGAAGGGCTTTAAGTTAAAAGTGAAAAGATGCAAGTAGAACCTAATATTGCTCTACTTGATAGATCCATCTAGTTAGATCTACACCATTAAATCAATAAAAATTAAGATTTAACCCATGATAATTGTTGGAAGAAGAGTGTTTGAAGATTACTCTAGATGTCATTTGTTGTTCATGGTGGTATGTTGAAGATTGAGGCTAAGAATGTTTTCATCAAGATCTTTGATGTGGGCCTTGAGGGTGGTAATTTCATCCACCATGGTTTTTTCTCCTGTTTGGGTTACTACCATGACCTAAATAATAGTTTTTTAAAAATGTATAGGAAAAATAGAGCTAAGACATGTTTAATAAGGAAGGTTTTGAATTTAGGAGAAAATGAAAGGGGTAAAGGGGATTTTAATAAATTTTTGCATAGTGGGAGTATGATTAACAAAGGTGAGGGTAATTTTAGGAGTGAAAATGGAAAAATTAAAAAATTGGTCAAAGAGGGACAAAGGAGTAGAATGAGATGATGAACATAGTGAAAAAAATTCAAGGCAAATGGAAAAAAATAGAAGTTATGGTAAAACCTGAAAAAAGGGAAATTTGTGATTTATAGGAATTAAGAGTGGAATTGGGATTTGGGACCTTGGGGAAGAAAATGTAGGGAAAGGAATTTTATGTGTCCACATAATTTTTAAGGATAAACAGGACTATAGATTGAGAGATATTAAAAAATATGAAAAAAAATTACTTTATTTTTTCTATTTCTATTGCTAGTTGCTATGCTCTGTAAAACATGTCTACTAGGAATATGTTGAAACAAGTCTATAAATCTGATATGATAATTTTGTGATACTCTATTGATATTTTTGATACTCTGCTAGCAATATTATGAAATTGATAGAAATGGACCCCAAGTTTTAATGGTTTCCTAAGGGTTTAAATATATCACTCTAGCCACCAATGTCTTCTAAACAAGTATCACTCTCTATAATTTTTTTGACCATGGATTTATCTTTTAGAGAAAGCTCTTGGTTTTCCTCACAGATGGAAACTACTAAATCAAGAAGGGGTTATTACATGTTTTGTTGGTAGGTCCTCTCAATGGGCCAATTACTTTGGGGTTCCTGTGGTACTCCTCATAATGAGTTTTAGGGCTTTCACCCAAGCACTTCCTATATTTATGTGGTCATGTTTTACCCTAATTCAAAAAAGATTATTATGATGCAGAATAGAGTTATGTAGTAGAACAAAGTTAGGATTTTTTGAGAAAAATACTATAAAGAAATTATGTAGTAGAATAGAGTTAAAAATTTCTAAAAAAAATTATGGCCCTAAAAAGTGATCTAATACCAAATGAGAGGATCCTCCTATAACAATTAATAAAAATACATAAATAATAAGAATTAATCACATGAATTAAATTTGGAAGAACACTTGAAAATATTGAATTGATCACAGACCACTTTGAGGGGGAAACCTCCTTTGAGAAAGCTCAATATAAGAATTTCATGGATGCCTTCAATGGCCTCAACACTTACTTATACATGAATTATGATCTAAGAAACTACTACTTCCCATGATTATGGGATAAAACAAAATGCTCACAGGATGACTTACAAAGCATATGCATCCATAGTAACTACTAAATGAATAAATTAAAGAGAAGAGATATCACGAGTTCATAACACACCAAGGAATAGTATGAGGACATTTTACCAGAGAAGCTACTATTAAGAAGTTGTTACAAAGTGGGTTATGCTAGCTAAATATTTTTCAAGATGGATATAGAGTAGTGCAGCACTACGATGTATGTCAATACATGGGTAAACCACTATAAAGAGATGAAATGCATTTTCAATATTTTTTAGTTAAAAAACCTTTTAAAAAATGGGGCATTAACTTTATTAAACCTATCAATCTATCAAGTAAATGTAATAAAATAAGGTATATTATCACTGCAATAGATTACTTTAACAAATGGGTTGAATTTGTTATGACACCCAGCTATGGTGCAAAGGATGCATCAAAGTTTCTCTATGAGAACATTATTACAAGGTTTGGATGCCCTATCAAGATCATTAGTGATTGAGGGATTCAATTCCTAAATAACACCATCAAGGATATTGATAAAGAATTCATGATTTCCCATCATAAAAGTATTGTGTACCATCCATAAGCTAATGGCCAAGCTGAAGCTTCCAATAAAGTGTTGGGAAAATTTTTGATAAAGGTCTATGACATCAAACGGGGTAATTGGGAAGATCATCTTATAATTATATGGGCTATCACACTCACTATAAGAGGGCTATAGGTTTTACTCCATTCTATTTGGTTTATGGGCTTGAAGTAGTTATATCAATGGTATATTTGGTACCCTATTTTGTGCATTACAATGGTCATGAGACTAGGAGATTGTGAGTCTCTCACTAACAGACTTATCAAACTAAATAGGATATAGACAAGTATATACATAGAGCATCTTGGATGCAAGAAGTTCACAAGAAGATCCAGAAATCATAGCATGATAGGAATCTATGCCATAAAGAATTTCATAAATATCAACTAATCTTGTTATATGATAGTTATTTTAGATAATTTTTGGGAAAATTATAGATTTGATGGAAAGGGCCTTATGTTATACATGAAATATTTTAGAAAGGAACCATATTTTGAGAGATCTCTAGGGAACCATTTTTCCAAGGTGGGTGAATGGTTGTAAGAATAATCCCTACGACTAATAGTCTTAACTGATCTCATTTTGCTAAGTGAGTGGATGTTGAGTAGCACCAAGTAGATTATTATTTCTCATTTTTATATGTTTTTTGTATGTCTTTCTTTTTCTATCTATGTGTTTTTAGATGATCTCTTCACTACCATTCAAGAACCAAGATACCAATTATAGCATGCACTAACCATGCATCAAATAATTCACATGTGCTATCATGGATTCCAAAAAGATCAAATGAAATAAATTAATTTTGGGGAAGGTATGGACATGTCACATTAATAGGATCTTCACCATATAACAATGATCCACTAGAAGTTAATACTAGATCCAAGGTTTGATTGACTTAATATTTAATAAATCAATAGCATGCCAATATTATCCACTCGTACTCACATATAGAAATCAAAGATCATAACAATGTATCTCCATACATGTTCTAATGACTAATTATCTTAATTTCTAGATCAAATAAGATTTTCTGCATCAACCATTGCATTCATACTAAATGAACAACTAAGCATGGCATTTATATGAAAACCTATAGGTGTGAAATATATAAAGTTCTAATCTCATAAACCAAGTCTACATTTCATTCTTACACATATTTTTGTGACCTACAATTTCAAAGAGTTGAGCTAGCTTTATTGCATAGAGATCCAATAGCATTGCAATTTTGTCACTCTAGAAAACATGGATACTTCATAACTTATCAAGGGACTGATCAACATACAAAAAGAAGTAATGGGCATAAATATGGCTCTTAGGTAGACCAAATTAAATGATATAGATCCCTTTGACTTCCTTTGAGTAGTAGAGTAGAATTTATCTCATCTAGACCCCATCGATGCTATGTAATCACTCGCTCTCATAGTCCCCCACAAATTCCACAATATAGACGTTGAGTGCCTACTTCAAATGCCCAATTTTGGTGACTTATGGGATATTTAACAAGTCTTGCTTATTAAATACAATGATGGAAATATCTACCTTAGCCTATATACCACCATTATCATTAATAAAGAATCCACTACTTGAGATTTAGGTATGTTTGTGTTAGGAGACTCCCTTACTCCATATAAGATGAGAATGCCACCTATTATATACGAAGTTAGAGATATATATGTTCAAGGATCCAAATGGAACCCAATTGAGGAAATCCATGATGAAGTAGTTCATATCCTCATGGAATTCATCATAAGGAGGTTCTGGTAAATGACTAAGTCTGTGAAACAAATTCTAAAATGAGTCATGGATCTCACCCACCACATAATCCACTAGAATGAGCAATTTAACTAGCCAAAGTACTTATTTTAGGAGATGCTTATAAATATTAATAAGTGTTATGCATCTCTAAAGTAGACATTACAATATTAGTTCCATATATTTTTTTTTGATTCACACAATGGAAGTCCCTAAAGTGATAAGTACACCCCAACATAGATTATTAGCCAATGTAACAATTCCCTAACCTCATTTAGACATTTGAGCATGAAGACCTAGTATATGAGGGAAAATTCAAAGCATGGTGGAAGGATTGTCTAGAATTGATCATTAAACATCCCTAGGTGCCACCATATATAATGTAATATGTGGGTCAACATGCTACTATAATCCTATTGTAAAAGGTGTATTTATGCACATCCATGAGTTTTTGAGGTTAACATTTGCACCTCTTACATTCTTTGTCACCATAGACATGGCATAGGTAGAAGTCACAAAATATAAATCCTTCACAACCAAGTATGTGACTCCACTTCAATCCATACCATTTAGTGCATCCATCCATGTATTACAACAACTATAAGAAGCCACTATTTCTCAACCATAGAAGGGAAAATGCAAGATTTCCACTGAGTATCAATTTGAATCTCCTCCATTAAAGTGAAAGACATAGAAAATGATGACCTAGTTAGATGATCCCAAGATACTCCAAATCACAAACCCATGTAATATTCCATAGATGTGCATGGATGAACAATAAGTCTACCAAGTAATGATTATAGACATGAGTAGAGACTTCTACGATAGAAGAGGAGAAGGAATTCTCCTTTTGGAAGGTTGTGTACATGGTTTAAGTGTATAAATAGGTTCTTCTAATCCTATGGGTTAACCTCCCATTGTGCCTTGCATCTATCATTATCAACACCATATGATAATAAGTAGACCAATTTTAATGAGTGATTGAATTTTTCTAGCCTCATCCTTCTACTACCTTTACATATGAGGATGTCTTTATGCCACTACCATAAATCCCTGTAGAGTCACTTGTGCATAGAACCTGAACCAAGTATGAGGCTAGGGTCTTACCTACACTATAAGAGTGCACATTTAGTTGATCATCACAAACTATTCCATCCTCCACTTCACCACCACTAAAATTTTGGTTGGTCACCCTCAAACATAATAAGTCATAGATTTCCATCTCATTGTTCCAACCAAGAAATTTACCATCATCATCATAGGCCCATCTTATTAAATATCTCACAACCAAAAAACCCACCATATAAGAATAATAGGCCTCAATGGAAGAAGCAACTTATGTAGTATAATGTAATGTTAGAAAGGAAGAGAAGAATCATCAAAAGGAGTAGGCTCAATAACAAAAATAATAAACAAGTCACTAAGTTGAAGAATTTGAGGCCATATAAAAGGCCAAGGACATAGAGGATAACTTAGAAAAAGCCATCAAAGTGTCTAAAAAGGCATAATTATTTATTGGTGTATCCAAGAAAGCACAAGAGGTGAAAGTGTAGAAAGATGAAGAGGATGAGCTTGTTACCAAGGCTAAGGCAGAAAAAGAAGAAAATAATAAAATACAGTGGCATAGGAAAAGTATGCCATTGATGATTCCATACACGCACACTAGAAATTAGGGGAAGTGGAAAATAAAAATAAATAAGATGAAGATGAAACCATGTGTCAATAGTAGGCATAAGCACAGGCACAGTCTATGGATGAATAGGCCAAGGATACGGTCATATCAAAATAAAATAATGAATAAGAAGAAGAACATTCATAGAATTTATAGGCTAAGGAACAATAAGAAAAATTAAAAAGTAAAAAATAAGAACTAAAAAGGAAAGTGAAGGAGGATGAGGAAGTCAAAACAAAGAAGGTTGAAGATGTTACACAACAACCCAAGCTCATAGCAAAGGCCATGGCATAGTAGCAGTAGGCACTAAAGAAACCACAATCATAAGCAAAGTATCAAGAATAAGAGGAACAACCAACTATATCTCAAGTAGGTCCTTAGGTCAAAAAATTTCCTTTGGGAGGCATGTGGCTATGGGACATCTTGACTATCGATGCTTAGTGCACCACATTCTCTCTCCCACTTATGATCATGCCCTGACCTAACCCTTAGGTGACTTTAAGAACACTGACAGGACTCCCTTTCAATAAGGAAGCATCACTAGATGTCTCTAGGCTCCCATTAAATAAACAACTTGAGAGAACAATAGCATTTTAGGAATCTATTACATAGAAGGTTGCCTCTTTAGAACTGGAGATGGATTAATCCAAGGAAAATAATATCGAGTTGAAGGATCACCTCCATGAAGCTTCCAAGCTTATTTAGGATGCCTATCTTGATTTGGTCACTTAATTAATTATGGACCAAGTCATGTTTGACCAGTGTAGACTCAAGACTCTAGTCTCTAAGCTAACCAAGGACTGGTGTATAGCCCAAAAACTCTCTATAGTCAACACATGAAGCCATGATGTAAAGACCAAGGTTATGATGCTCATCACTTTACTAGAGGATTCCCAAGGCATGATACACATTAATTCACTACAAGCACAATAGGTCACATGCAACTTACTAGATTGGAAGCAACAACTAGATGATTCTTTAGCTAGTTTTAGCATAGATTTTGCCATGGCCATAACCACTAAGATAATTATGGGTAGCCACACTAACTTTATAGATGAGATTTATATATCACTTTAGGACTTGATTAATTCCATAGATAATGTACATGATAACATTCTTAACTTTTAGAGTTAGCTTCTATGCAGTTTCTTTCCTAATCTCTAAGATCAACATCACACAGACAAATTAGAGTAGTTGAGTGGCAAGATCAAGACTAGGGTGACCAATAACAAGGCAGCCATGAGCATCTATAATGACATAGATCTCAAGTTTATCATTGGATATCATGCACCATTGCATACCCTACTGTGCATGATCCAAGAAGTCATGCTAGATTGACATGCTTACAAGACTGATCTACCTCCCTTTTATACCAATGTTTCCTAGATTCTCAGCACACCTAAATATAAGCCACCATTAGAGCTCAAATATATCATTTATTAGTGAAATAATATGTATTCCAAGGCTAAATACTCTTCTATATATTCATCATCTACATCTATGCCACCTCCATCAAGTTAAGTACTATACAAAGTAAGAATTTTGTAAAAATTTTGTATTGGGGATGACTTAGTAAGACAAGAGGGGCTAGGATGGTTGAAAACCTATAAATGGAGGCCACCTAGTTATTCTAACCTATTGAAAACCCAAAAGGATGGTATGTTGGTATGCTACTTAGTTAAAAACTTAAAAGTGTGGCTAAGTAGTGTGCAAGAGGTGAAAACTAGAAATGACACCTTGAGAGATTATTGTGACTCTTACTAGTCTAACCACTTCTTCAGCTTCTGCCCTTTTTGAAATTTTATAATATCTTGTGATGTTATATTAGGATGAGATAACATTTTAAGTCCACTAAAGTGTTAGGAGAATAAATTGGATTGTAAAGTTGCATAATATATTCATCTAATATTTGTGTATTATGTTCTTAGTTTGTCATATATATGTCTATTATGTCCTCTCTCTCCATGACTTGTAATAGGTTAGAATATGAATATACTCCAATTTTTCCACCAAGTATGAGAATAATGTGAATAGTCATAGACTGCAAATGACTATATATACTTATGTTTGTTTGAAGAAAATAGTTACACTTTTGAAGAGATCAATAGAGACTATATGGTTATGGTTACCTATGATTTCTTACTTTTTTCCTTGCATGCATGCTCATATATAATTTTTTCTTTATTTTTGTCTAATTTAATCTAAATACTCTATCCATGTTAATGAATTACTAGTTCTTCTTAATTCCCACCTAATGCATAATAATTTATCCTTGTTATGCTTCTATTATCCAACCTTTTGTATGAATATGATGCACTATCATGTAAACTATTGTATAACCTAGATATCCTCATCATTATCATGTTCTAATTCTTTAGGAACATTTGATAACATAGTCAACTTATCTAATTTTTATGTCATTAAATCTATTTGAGCTTTCATAAAAAGACTAATCTAGTTTCAATGCTACTAACATCTTAAGGATGAAAGGAAGTTTCCATAGCTTCATGTGGGATATTAAATGTCCTTTGAGATAGTGTTTGTCTAAAGGGAAGTAACAACCTCCCACAAACCATTGGGAATGTTTAGCATCATTAATTTCAAATTAAAGCTTTAATAAAAGTGTTTTGAAATATGTATCATACGCATGTACACTCTCAGTGAGATCTTGTTTTATATCTTTCATCACTGTAATACTGTTTTGCTCAAATTTGGGAATATCAAATTATTAAAGAAATGACATCTTGATATGATCATATCAATTACCACTTGTTGAGGGTCAAACTTCCTATACCACTTATGCACCCTTTCTATAAGTGTCATTGTGAATTACATGGCCTTTCACTTAGAAGAATTTATGTCATATGCCCTCCAAATGATTTCACATTTATGAACATGCTCTATATCATTCTTCATACCCTATTATTCAAGTATATTAAGTTTTATTTCATAATATACCATTGGAAACTGAGTTGCTTGTGTTGGTGGCTGTTGAAAACCCCTAGATCCTGTTCCTTAAGGGGGAAGTCCACCACTTCCTCTTTTGGTACCTCCTAGTCCACCTCTAGCACCTCTAGTAGAAACACTCATGATGTGTGGCATGATATCTAGTTGATTAATAATACTTGGACATGTACTCTATCCACTATGAATGTTAGGTCCACCACGCATATCAATTTGGGACATAAAATTCCCTTAAGGAGGAAAAGAAAGTGTTAATGCAGTATGAGTTAAAATTAGCTCAACTATAATTTACCTTATAGGATTAGTTTATGATTCTAAATTATTTGTATCCCAATTATGTATAAGTAATTCACTTGATTCAAAAGCATGAGCATGCACTATGGTTGGGTAACTTGGGTGGTTCACACGTGGTTCTTCAGTCTCTTCTATTTAACTAGCTTCTCCTTCATATGATAAAATTAGCATTGGGCACAATTTAAAATTGACTAAGTCTTCCTTTTTCCTTTCCACTTCCCTATGGATACTAAAAACACTTCTTGATTTCTCCATTTCCCTTTCTATGTTTCTTCTACCTATGATCCTTTGTCAAGATTCATCATATTTCCACTTTCATAATACCTAATGACTAGCTACCATTTTGAACCTAAAAATTATTTACCAACACCTCTACATTCCCCTTCCAACTATGTGGCTCATGCAAGGATGTATTTATCCCTCCATTGGCAGAGTTTTGAGCCCACAATCAATAAATAACTTTATTTCTATTGGTAAATGTATAATATATCGACCACATGGCTCTCTAAGAAACAAGCATTTGGATTTTTCAAGATAAGAGTAAGTGGTTACAACATATTCCAAGATGTAGCTATTCAACACCCCTATCAACCAAATATTAATATCCCATGTCCATGGTGTTCCTATTCATTCCAAATCCCTTTGGCATGTTATCTATCATCTAAGCATGTCTCCTCCAAAAATTTATTGATCGACCTTGAGCATAAGTAAAGATCTAAGAATATAAATATATAGGGACTTCAATAAATAAGGATTCATATAATGAGTTGTAGAGATGTTGTTCCATCCATACACATGCAAAAACTCCTAGTTTAAGATAAGGAACCAAAAAATTATTCTCACCTTGATAATCCATTATTCAATACTTATAAGGGATAAACGTTCAAGCACATTATTGAGCAGAAAACAATACAGTTTCCAAAAATGAAACTAAAATGTTGGGTTTATTATCTTTTTCATGTTTTTATTTAGGCACTAAAGTGTAGTCCCAAAAATCTATTATAGTTACAATCCACTGAGAAGGGGGGGTGAATCAGTGGTGGAAAATAATCCAATTCAATTTCCAAACCCTTGTAAATACTTAAGCATTCAATATAATCATTCATGAAGCATAAAGATCATTCACAATAGTGAACAATAAACATAATACAATATCACATATACTACATAATATCTACATGGGAAACCTTCTTGGGGAATAAAACCCA
Organism: Torreya grandis; assembly: GCA_037957365.1. Lineage (NCBI taxonomy): Eukaryota > Viridiplantae > Streptophyta > Pinopsida > Cupressales > Taxaceae > Torreya > Torreya grandis. Next base: position 934,147 of record JARHVA010005606.1, on the reverse strand, counting down.
CTCTCAAGCCTATAAACACATGGACTAATATCCTATAAGATGATCACAAACAAGAGACTAATCAAGTCCTTCTTATCAAGAACATTGGTTAAGTCCTTCTGACCTAAGGCCTTTAGTGAACTAATAGTTCCACAAGGAGCACCTACCCATAAGATGATCAAGTCCTTTTTACCACCTATTCGGTTAATCCCTTTTGACCTACAACCTTGATCAAGTCATTTTGACCAAAGGTATTTAGTGAATCCCTATTTCATAAGGAGCAACTACCCCTAAGGAAGATCAAGTCCTTTAGACCTTCCTTGAAATGAGTACTTACACCTTAGAATTGATGTCTCTAACACCTGATGATAGACCTTTGATTATTTTAAAATTGCATAAACTCTCTCTCTAACTCATAAATTCCTCTCACATATGCATACCATAATCTTTCTCCTTCAATCAAATAATCCTTATATGCACACTCAGATCTCTTTGCACAAATTCAAACTACAAGAACATTATATCTCATCAAAAACATGACCTATAGATCATACACATAGTCATTAATGTTATTTCCTCATTAACTTAGTAGCTAGGCATTCTCACTCTCCTCTTATTTCCTTTGCTCTCAAACTTTCTCATATCCAAGTCTCTTAAAGTCTAGAAACCATCTCCTTTGGTTTCACTATTTAAAGAGTAACCATCAATATAAAATTCTAAGTCAGCCATTAAAATTTCCTTACCCTTAAGGATTCTCTCACATCAAGGCATGGCTCAAAAAATTCTTCATAGGTCAACCATATCACCTATGGGTCACCCTTAAGCAGTTACACCTTTTAACAAGGCCCTTATAGCTCTCATAGGTCTCATGGAGACCTATTCACCCATTTAGCACTTCATTTAGTAAATAAATAAACACAAGACCAATTCAAAATACATAGTTCTACTCCTTATGTCTCTTATTACATCCTCAAATGATCATTGTCACTCATGCTCACCTCTGCATATGCTCAAACATCTCAATCACTAACCTAGTACATAAGAACACTATGAACAAACACATAGTCAACTTCTTAACATTTTTTAATATAGAATAATGATTATTAAAACCTTCATAATTCACATATATCATGATAATTGATTCTACAACACTCCCAAATAGTTAATTCACCATGAAACATTAGAACAACATCTACATAAGCTCAAATACTCTTCTCAAGTTACTTGCAGAATAAGCATGAACACATAGTCAACTTGAAACCTTAATATATTTAATTTTACACACTTAAATATATTCAAATTAGGTTCATTATATGTACCATGGATTCCTCTTCATATTTTATTTTTATATAATGATCAAATTCTATTCAGATTGAAGGAGATGGCCTAAAGACTAGGTACTAGTTTTTTCTTGATTAAAAATAAATATTTAAATGACAATGATCATAGTTAAACCTAAAAAACTAAGATCTCATCTCATGTCCTCGCTGATTAGATCAATTACACACTGTTGATCTTGTCTGAACTTTAATGCATAAGTACCAATGCTCAAACATTGAAACAACATCTATATAAGCTCAAATACTCTTCTTAGGTTACTTGTAGAACAAGCATGAAGACACTGTCAACTTATAACCTTAATATATTTGATTGTGTGCACTTAAAAAAATTAAAAATAGGTTTATTATATGTACCATGGATTCTTATTCATATTTTCTTTTTACAACATGAGTAAATTCTTTTTAGATCTAAAGATATGGCCCAAAGACCAGACACTGGTTTTCCTTATTAAATTTGAATATTTAAATGACAATGGTCATAGTTAAACCTTGAAAACTAAGCTCATGTACTCACTAATCATATAAATTACACACCATTTATCTTGTATTAACTTTGATACATAGGCACCAATGCTCAAATGTTAAACATCGGTCACTTTGACCTCATCTTGTGCAATCTTGCAATGTTGACTTATCATGTATCATCGATCTCTATAGATCAACTAGGTATTTACCTAGAAAAAATCACCATTCAATAAATATGTAAAAATAAACACTCACCATTTATATTTATCTTTTACTTTTTTCTCAATCATTAAATAATGTGCACTTCTTACCATCTCGTTGCTTCCTATCATCTTGGAACACACACACTCTATTGATCTTTTATAAGATGCTTGATCTTTATCTTTGCTAAAAAATTGTCATATTGACCCATTTTACTCTATCCACATCATTGGATATATATTTATGAACTCCGATGAACCATTGGATCTCCACTAGGTCCAGATCTTTAACATCATGCAAATTGACTAAGTATGAGGACTAACTATAATATGCATAGAAAGCCTAATTTAGACCTCAATAACATTTGGTATGATTAGATGCATGATATGGAATTTAGACCACATGATCACCTTTAAAAATATAATCCATCCATATAAAAAAATACTCTTGAAACATTTGCACATGTAAGATATAATGCCTTTAATCTGCTCACTCAAATTATTCTACCACAGAGTTAACTATGTCAAAACCTACTTAGAAGGCCAACTTTGCATTTGCATAACTTTTGATGCACTTTGGTACATGATATAAAATTTATCAAAAATAAACTAGGCTAAAAAATGAACAAACCCATATGATCATATTATTCTGAAACATCCACATATGTGAGATATTCCATCATCAAAATGTTTACTTGGATTTTCTTTCCACATTGCAAACTTGGTTAAGTATGGGAAAACACTGTTAAAATGTCTGAGATCCCAAATTTTCACCCCACATATATTTGAAATAAATTATGCACATGACCTAATATTTATTTCATATAAAATATGTAAAAATATGATTATAACCATATGACCAACTCCCCCTGAATCATCCACATGTGGTAATGGTGATGTCAGTAAACTACCTACTTAGATTTTGTACCACTAGACCCAAACTATCTAAATGAAAAAATATGGACTACCATATGAATTCAACTTATGCAAAAAATCTCTCTAATCATATAAAACCTATTATATGACCCTTTTCACATTCTCCAATCACCATAATCATCCCTGAACATCTTTAACCATGCCAAAATTGAATATCAACCAAGCCAACTTCAAGCACACTTTGTCAAGCACATTACACACTTTTTCATTATTAATTAGGCTATAAAATCACATCATCCACTCACTAGGACACATTCATGACATCACCATGACATCATTGACAACTCTCCAACATAAGCTTATGTGCTAGCCTTTCACACAAGACTAAGTCTTGCATACTCACTGAAAGCACACAACAAGAGACTAGTTCCCATGGGTTATGTTGATCAGTAACACACTAGTAATATACTTGAGTTTATTAATATATTTGATTATAAATTACATATAAAAATAAATTTATGATTGTATACCTTGACTCATTAATCATAACAACCAATAACACGAATATAAATGCCATGAACTTCAAAGTGTTTTCTATGCAAACTTATATAATGCATGTTCTATAAATCTCATAATGAATGATAAGACACAAATTAGTCAATGTAAACCCATTATTAATGCTAAACTATAAATTATCTAAAACACAACACTTGAACTAATTTTAATATTTGTATTTTTATATTATAGAGTCATTATATGTTATCCATTATAAGTTACCTTACATAATTCCACACAGGGGTATTTATACTTGTTTTTCCTTGACTAAGTAGTTACATAATAAATGAAAATAAGGTGATTGGCCAATGATCTCTTAGTAGGTTAATAGTTTTGGTAGCCTTTTACTTATTTTCTCCTAAGGACCTTGGCCTTCAAACCCCCTATATTCTTGTTCAATGCTAGAAACTTGTTTCCAAATATCCTTATTTTCATAGGCCAATGTGAAACTTATGATGATTAAAGTATATATTATCCTTGAGAACCACTCCTCAAATATCTCCCACTTCCCTCATGCTCCCAAGCCTTTCATTTTTATTTTGAGTCCTATGATCTCAAGTTCTCCATGTTATTATCTTTCATGTCTTTGACTAGGTCTTCTCATGTTGTTATATTTCATGCCTTTATCCTCTCATATCTCACTAGTTTTGCACCATGGTATTCCTATGCCATGTTATTTATGTGCAACTGTCTTCATATACCATGTTCCTCTTTCATCATGTTGGTTTTATTCTAAAAATCCAAAATACTTAGTTAATGTTTGGGGTCTAACATCCCCTTATCCTTAATTTTTTGTTAATGGTTTTTAATACTCTGAGTAGGGGCTCCTCATGAATTTCCCTCCAAACTTGAAGGTAAAATTTTTTTTAAATTTTGACTATGTTCCTTATATATGCATATATTTGGAAGAAGGAAAATGAATTGCATACCCTATTTTTAATATATTTTGGGGTTAGGCTCTAGAAAGATCCATTGTGCACATAGATGGTACCCATGAATGCATCCAACAAATAGGACATCATATATAAATTATTTTACATAGGCCTCTTGTCTTTGTTGAACATTTATTCCTATAATTTTGTTTTTATTATCTCTCCTAGAGAAAAATTTAGCTCTGAAGTCATCAATAAATCAAGCAATTGAACCCATTCTATGTGGAGGAAGCAGATACTAGGGTGACCATATAACCTATTCATTAAATTCATCCCATTTTGGACCCCCATTCAAAAAAAATTGATAGGTACTAGCTCTTTATCTTTAAGAGTGACCACTTCCCCTAGAATGACCCATTTCCTAAGTGTGTTCTCATTATTATTTTTTTCTTCCAAAACTCGAACCATTTCTCATTAAAGGTGGTATTTAAAATAGGTATCCATAGGCACATCTGGAAAGCATCCCTTTAAATGTGAGTGATGATTATCTTGTGGATTGTGGTGTAGGAATCCACCACTAGTCACTTTCCCAGCAAAGAATAGGTCCCTCATTAGGTCAATAAAGGGAATCACCTCAAGCTTAGCTACTACAAACTATAACTATTAAAATTTTAATGGTAATAATTCTACTACTAGCTAGTATTATGGGGCTATCATAGCCTCTTCATGTGAATGGGCATTTACATCCTAGATCATATCCCAGAGAGTTTAATACTTAGTATATTCATTATTAAACACAATAGGATCAAAGATGGTATTTTTATACCCTATGGAGTCATTGATAAAAAAATTGGAAGGTGGAAGCACTCCTCTAAATACCTTAGATAAAGAATCCATTATTTCTTAGTTCAATTATATAGTTCTAGTCTTTAATTCAACTATTTACTCATTTTTTGGAAGTAGTTTTTGTATAAATACAAATAACTAGGAATTTAAATTCTCTTATGAATACACATTATCTTGAGATATTTAGTAATCAATAGTTAGATATCTCTTTAGAATTCACTCATATAACATTGAGTATTAGACTTTAATTCCATTTCTCCATTAATGACCAATGTATCTAAGCTTGTTTTACTTGTTAATTCAAACTTTGCCACTTCACTTTGGCAGGTATGTCATGTAGGATTCATATACATTCATATAAAATCCATGTTATATCTTTGCAAAAGTGTCATCTTGTACTTTCACTTAAAATTGATTATGTCACGTAGCATGCATTTGAAAGTTAGGTGTCAGGATTTATGTTGAGACTGAGCTGGCCAATTATTGTGATGATATGAATATTCAAAATGCATAGGCAAGTATTGTAATATACAAAATTTTTTAATAAAATCTCTATATAACATATACTATGAACAAAACTTTCAAAGAACACTTTTCGTGAACATAACTCCCAAACACTTTTTCCAAAGACCAAATTTTGAGTGCAAATTACAAAATGTAGAATATGTATTGCCAGATTTTTTATAAAAGATGTGAACAAAAGTTACAAAAACTAAATATGTGATAAAATAGATGCCAAAAACCAATTTTCTGAAATAAAATATGTGAAGAACAAAACCATTGAATCCCTCAACTAGAGAAAACCAAAAGTTGTGAGCATGACCTGCAAAGTATAAAATATGTGAAGGCAAAGTAAGTTATACATGAGTGATGAATAGGAGGATTATATATGTCTAAGTACATGATAATTTTTTTGATGAATAAACCTATGAACAAAAGCTTCAAATACCTGAGATGCAAAATGTACAACCTACAAAGTACACAATATGTGAAGTTTGAATGTGAAAACTAATATATACAAAACTCCCAGTAACCATTAATAGGTTAGTCTAAATAAATCATATAGTATAAACCCAAATAAAAAATAAATTCTAAATGCATTCATATTAATTAAAAATCATCTATATAAAAAACTTTTAAAGTTTGAGTCTGTTGTGTGTGTGTGTGTGTGTGTGTGTGTGTGTGTGTGTGTGTGTGTGTGTGTGTGTGTGTGTGTGTGTGTGTGTGTGTGTGTGTGTGTGTTTGTTTGTTGATGAAAAAACTTTTTTCAAAATATAACTAGACCTTTTAAAAATTTAATGGGTTCATACTCATGAGAAAAAAGAGTGGATGTGTGTTGAATGAAATATATTAAATATTAATTTGAAGGTTCTTTAGGTTCATGCAAACTTCTTATGATTTTCATTTTACACACATCTCAAGTTATCCTTAAAAACTATAAATCTATCATATTGGGAAGGATTCTCCTGAGGTCAAAATGGGTACTCTATTTCCTAACCAAACATGATAAAAAATAAATAAATTGGTACTATATATTATTCACCACCCTCAATATGGTGGTGATACCAATTCTCATACATGAAGCATCAAAGGTGGATATTTGCAACTATGCCTTGAACTTTAACAATGTTTATTGTCAATATTTTCATATTTTGGATTAGTTGTAATAATGTGTATGCATATGGATTCAGAGGATGCAATCATGGGAAAATGTGTTATTTCCCTATCTATATGTGTTTTAAGTGATGAATTTTTAAGGGTAGGTCATGAAAGTGAAAATGTGACTTTGAGGACAAGAACTCTTGACTTACTAAAAATTATATTTAACACTAATCAATATATTGTCTGCCTTGGATTTGTATCTCATGTTAGATCATTACACTATAGGGCTTAAGTAGAGGTATTAGACACTTATGTGAATGTTATTTAAGTTCATGCAAATGAATTACATATTTCATTTTTGATGTCTTAATTTGGTTTAAAATCATAATTTTCTTATATTGGAAAGGATGTTCTTGAGGCCAGAATAAGTACTCTATCTCCTGACCAAGAATTATCTAAGCCAAGAACTTGGTCCTAGATGTTATTTATCACACATGGCATGGTGTTGATGCTATTTTTTATCCATGAAGCACTATATGTGGATAGCTTCAACTGCACTTTGAACTTTGACAACATTTGTTGTCAGTGTTTTTGTATTCTAGATAAAATATCAAAACATATATCTATGTGGCTTTAAAAGTAAAATTTTTGGAAACATTTATGATTTTATCATCTATGTGTTAAAATTGATGGATTTTTAAGTGGAAGTCCTGAAAGTGTAAATTTCAATTAGAGGACAAGAACTTGTCTCTTGACTACATAAAAATTACATTTCAGCATCGATAAGTATATTATCTACCATAGATTGTCTCTTATGTTTGATCATCATGATTCAAAGTGAAAGTATAGGTAGTTTATATGCATATTAAGGTTATTTTGGTTTGTGAATATGAGTTATGGTTTTATTTTTATGCGTGTCTCAAGTTGACCTAAAAAACTACAATTTTCTCATATTGAGAAGGATGTCCTTGAGGCTAGAACGAGTACTCCATATCCTAACCAATCATGAACAGAAGCCAAAAACGTAGTCATAGACATTATTCACCAACCTTGGTTTGGTGATGATTCTATTTTTTTATCCAAAAATCACCAGAGGGGGGATCTCTAATTACACCTTGAATTTTGAGAATATTTATTATCAAAGTTTCCACACTCTAGATCATCTATAAGAATACATATCCATGTGACTTCAGAGGTTATGATCATGGTAAAAATGAAAGTACCTATCCATACATATTTGAAGTGATTTATTTGTAATGGGAGGCCTTAGAATTGGAATTATTAATTGTAGCAAAAGAACTTGTCTCTTAATTGCATAGAATTATATTTAAGCACTAATTAGTATATTGTCTTCCAAATATTCATCTCTTATGTTAAATCACCATGATTTGGAGTGAAATTGTAGGTATTTAATATCAAATTACTTGTGATTTTAATTTTATGTGCATCTTAATTTGTCCTAAAATATAACAATTTTATCCTATTAAGAAGGATGTTATTGAGGCCAAAATGAGTACTCTATCTCCTAATTAGGCATGATAAAATGCTAATAACTTGGTCCTAGATTCTATTCACCACCTAATATGTGATGGTGATGCTAATTTTTATCCACAAGTTACTGTATTTAGAGAAATATAATAGTGGCTTAAACACAAAGATGAGAATTTGGCCATTTCTACATATGTAGATTTTAAGCCTCTTATACCTTTGGTGATGCAACAAAACATTAAAAGTTTGTACCTATATAAATTTTAGAAATAATGTAGTGCTTCCACCAAGTCAAGTTAATGATACATTAGGACATTAAATATTAATGTTGATACCACAAAACTTTAGGAAAGGTTGATGTTAGGATTGTTAGAGGTTAACACATCAATTTTAAATGTTATTATATGTGCAATGATGCTAATAATCTAATGTTCTTAACGTATCAAACCTGTATTATTAGAATACTTTGAATTCACTATGGTAATTTAATATATTTTATTAATTTTGTCTCATGTACATGTTGGTTGGCCCTTTTCTCAACCAAAATTGGTGATAATAAAGTAAATCACACATTTTTTATTTCAAAATAAATTGTATTTACTTGTATATCATTATTATTTGGTAATGAATTTAGTTATATTTCATTAAATATTTGCATGATTGTTTTTTATTTAGGAGTTTATTAGGCACACTAAATTTATAGAATTATTTTTTGATGACAATTTTATTCACAATTGTACAAGAAGGAAATATTAAAGATGATCATATATAAATAAGTCCATACTATTAAAAATGGTAAATTCAAACACAAAAATAATATAATAATAAAACTCACTCAATTTATTTAATATCAGGAATACATTATATAGACTAAATATCTCTTTTATTTAAAGAGTCAACTATGATCCTTAATCCCCCAAATCACTCAACTCTTCCCTATTTACTCTCATTAACTCTTATATACATGATTTCTATTCATTTTCTTCACTCTAGTCAATTATTATTCACACATAACAAATAACTCACATAAATAATACTAACATGAGTATTAATCTTCCTAAAATCCCTGCCCCTACTACTTTTATGGCAATACATGTTTTATATGACTATATGAAGGTAGAGAGGGAACAAACAATCATCGACCTCTCATCAACCATTTACTGATGAGAACTCATCAACATAATCAGTATGGGAACTATGAACATGAATCATCTTCCTCTCATCAACCATTCACTGATGGGAACTCATCAACCTAATCAATGTGGGAACTATAAAAATAACCTTCACTCATGTATCTATAAAACATGATATTTCTTAATGAAGTATAACATTCAAAATATAAGAACTATTTATAACCACATACATTTATTTGGATTCTAATAGTATATAGCACACTGCACAAAAACTAAAAAAAGAATAAAATTAAACACTACATCCTCATTGATGTGTTTTGTATCCATTTCATATGATCATTTTCACTAAACTATAAACATCATAGATGATTGGAACTACCACTACGAACCACCCTTAGCATTAACCATTTTAGTACATATAATTTTATAATTAATTTGATGTGAATCCCTATCATTAGTGACTAAAGAGAGGATGTTAAATGTCTTCCAACATCATTTTTTAGTTTAGATCAGATAGCTAGACTAGTGAATTTAATTCCTCCCTACACACTTGACATATCTATTACAAATTAGACATTGGTTACCCTAATAATGTGTATGTGTATGTAAAATTAACTATTTATTCCTTGGATTTACACCTGAGGTCACTTTATCCTTATTATAGAACTTGACCCATATTAAGGGCCCTTTTGATCCACTTTTAATCACATAGCAGTCACAAATAGCACTTAGGCCTAAGAACACCACATGAGACCCCTAGTGGCATAATCCCTTAGTGATTTAGGTCCCTACACCCTCCAAAAAGTAATTTATCATCTCCTTAAGAGGATTAAGGTTAGCCTAGACCTATTCTTAAGTCATACTCCCAAGTCATTTTTATTAGAACACTATATAAACACTACTTTCATACACTTACACTCTAAGTGGACATTATCATATAGAAGCACATAAAAGTACCACTTCATATTGAGGGAAAGATCCCAGTTCTTTTGATATTGTATTGATTTATCCCATACATTCAATAATCCATCCCTGGAACAAGTATCTAGATCTTAAGTGGCCTCCAAGCCATTCTTTCATGCATTTAAAATTAGGCATTCTAGTATTCATAGACATTCACACATATCACATAAGTGGGAGAACTACATCAAGCTTGATCCCTCCTCAAAATATTGGTATGTATGCAATGTGCCCACATAGGGATGTACATCACATGTCTAGCACATTAGACGCACTAACCTCTTTTTCTCATGGCGTTCATTCAAACCCTTACAAGTATAAATTCTAGGGTTTTCAGAGGAAAGTAGAGCTATAATAAAAATTAGTGATTATATGAACTTGAAATTTGGACCATAACTAAAACATGACTGATCTACAAAACCTAGAAATAATTTGTGAAGACTCTGAGTGAGACTATAAATAACTACCCTTGGACATTAGTATACCATGTTATTATCAAATGGGACCATGTTATTTTCCAAGACTATTTTTGGCTATTTTTGACACTTGGATCTAGTTCTTGATAGTCAACGTAGTCAAACCTCCAAATTTTCAAGTGTCAGAAGATCCATCTCAATTGCTTTTCAAGTTAAGTATTATTTATCATGATTATTTACTATTTTTAAAATAATTTATAGTTACATTAGTTTAAAATTCAACATTATTAATTATTTATATATGGATCATCTGATTTTATAGTCTTTTATCTACTTAGGGTTTTACATTAATTCCCAAAATAGTTAAATCATTTGGTGAACCCAACTTAGAATAATACATAAACCCTAGCCTAGATGCTATAAGGGTTTATATAATTTTTTATCCTATTTTTAGTGGATGTCTTAGAGTTTTCAACCCTGATATATTCTTCCCCAGCAACCCTCTTCCAAGTTACATTGCCAAATTTCATAGATAAAGAAGATTATTTTCCTCCTACTCATCTCCAAGAGGGTGATAGTTACTTTTAATCTAACTAGGTCCATGTTATCACTCCTATTATAGGTGAGGTAACCTATAATACTATTTCAAATGTCAATACTTAGCCTATCCATGCTTGGAATTCTTCCCTTCATATATCTCTCATTCAAGATGTGTGTTTGCATGTTCAATTGAAAGTAACTAGGGTTTGCACTTGTGAGACTCTAAGAGATGAAATTATCAATATGAGAAAATTAATTTTATAATTGAAAAATAAGAATAAAATACTACATGAAAATATTACAATATTATAAAATCATATCACAAGAAAAAATCCTCTAGGGCACACTAGTGTCAATCATGTATATACATCTTTACCTAGTCAATTTGTGGTAAATAATATTACATATCAAAATCAGAAATCACAACAAAGTATATCTAAAAATAGTGATTCAAAAAGTATTGAAATATCAAATACAAGTTTAAGTGAGATTTTAAGGTAAATTACTAAAGCTAAGTTGATCAACCTACCTCCTCTACATCCAGTGAAGAGATCTAGATATTATTGTGCATACCGTAGAATGCACAGTCATCACACATATTCATGTTTGACATTGAAAAAGCTTATATAATAAATAATTGATAATGAGGACCTTATATGATATAAATTAGTTGATAAATCCATAGTGATACAAGAACATATTAAAAAAGGTACAAATTCATAAATAATACAAAAGTGGTTACCAAAGCATAACTCAAAACAACAAAAGATTCACAAAGAAAAATTAGAGCAAGAAACAATACGACAAACACATCTAAAGAAAGTGAAGGATACTAATATGCCTCTCCAAAATGAGGTCTTAATTTCATATTAGTAAGGGGTTTAGTTAAAAATATCTACAATAATTTGATTATCGAGGTCAAAGTTTGGGCAAACATGCCCAAGGCATCACTACTCATATTCTAATAATTGATAATGTTGGTCAACAAGGTTTGGAATTTCTAGAATATACTAAGTAAAATAATCATAGATAAATTTTATAAAGTCAAAAGATCCAAATGTAAAATTAATGTTACAAAAATATCAATAACTTAAGTTGCACATCCAAAATTAGGCTAAGCAAATAACCATTCTCAAAAGAGGGATTCTAACAACAGTCTTAAAATCAATAAATACATACAAAAAATACATCTTCAAAGGATAATGTAAATGGGGAAACTATAATCCCTCCCTCATATCAAAATATTTTCACTATCATAGATTATATAGATGGAAAATAATGGACAAATGTTAAGATCATGGATTATCAACTAATCAATTTATGTTCACTATCATTTCTTATCTCTCTTGGAAAGGACTCTACACATCTAGATACAATACTTGATTCTATTGAATACTTGAATTCACTTAAACTAAAAGTTTAAAATACCTCAAAATAATGTTCTCTCACTTATTATGTTATTACAAATTCAAGTGCTTACAATGTTTTCTTTGGAAGTTCACTATTAACAACAATTAGAGCAATACTTGACAAAAGCAAAGGCTGCATATCCTTTTCACATGAGAGTGAAATGATTAAATATTATAGAGAGGGTATATTTTCTTCCCAATAAGAGATTAAAAAACAAACTATATCTATAGTGGATACAGTTTCATATGGTAAGTTCCCAATCAATAATCTAGACATTGCTAATCAAAATGAAGATGTTTGGAACAACACAAATTATTATGGTGTAGACCATTTAGAAAGTGAATATGAAACATATGTTACAAAGAGCCATCCTGTCGATCACATTTTGGTCTTCTATCACTATTCCTCACCAATACACATATTATTGTCCCTATCACTCTCCTACATAGTTTCATTGATTTCCAGCCTACTTGTACATAGTTTCATTTTCATGTTACTTGTACATAGCTTATACTTATTACATATATATGTATGTATATATATATATATATATATATATATATATATATATATATATATATATATATATAATATGTTCAAAAATATAAAAAACATTCAAATATTTTCTCAAAAAATACAAATTTTAGATCATATGCATTTGCATGTTTACATTCCTTCTATTTTCTAGGTACTACATATGTTATCTATGTTAGTGTAATTAAATTTATCATACATACATGATTCACTTGTTCCCTTTGAGTGTTCATAGGTTATTACATGACCCAATTCCTCCACCTAGATCTATATTTGTTATTATCTACCCATTAGGGGCACATACACATATACATTGATTCAATATTGCTATATTAGCCCATTGGGGGCATCATAAACATAACTTCTACTTTGTCAGGTTATATCTTTCTATACTCCATATCATAGATTTATCATTGATTATATCTTGATATTGATCATCCTATACTACACCAATTATTTATTGACTACTACTACTATAGACATAGCTTATGTACATCTTTTCTCTTATACGGATTTATACCACATGATTATGCATATTTTCATTTCTAGCTTTACTAGTTCATATTTGATTGTGTCTAGTTTATATACTCAATGAAATTTGAATATGTTATTATTCCATGGATCTAAGATAATTATTTTCATTGTGTGTATGTTTTAGACATGTGCCCATATCCCTGTGTTTGATTATTTATTATGCATGTGGGCATTTTAAAATGTCCTTGTATGTGGCTCTAAGCCAAAATTTCAAGATATTTTGTGTATGTAGACATTTGAACATGTCCTTGTATGTGTGATTTTTATTAGACTCAGTGACATGTGCCCATGTTTTTTGTATTATGGCCCCTTGGACTACTTTACATGCCTCATGTGTTTATATGTATGCATCATGTCCATGACACTTGTCTCTTACTTGTTACTTTCACATCCAATTTTCAATGCCATGAGAGACCTCATGCATCTCCTCTTTCTCCTTGAGTGCCTTGATGGACATCATGCCCCATCCCCTAAATTACTTTACTCAAACTATATTTAGTTTTACTATTCATATACATGCATGCATGGTTACATCTATCTTGAAGACCTTATGAATGCTAGATCTAACATACATCGTACATTGCCAACTTAAGCTCAACCTCTTTTTATATTATGATGTCATGTATACACATTATAATGGTTTATCATGCATATATAATATATTTTTAGTCTAACACATAGGATGCATAGCTTTTATTTTAAGAACAATTATTTTAAAATTTCAATAAGTCACCTCAAAAGGGGAGCATTAACAAGGGTTTGTCATAGAGACAAGGCCATCTTAGTGCACTCAAAACATAATTTTCAACATGCAAACCTAACTTATAGAGCCCAAACTTAGGAAAATATAGTAAAATATATTCATACATATATCAATCTTATTTTTACTCAAAAATAAAAAAAATTGGACAATAGCACAATACAATACCAGGAGCGCAATGCACTATAGTCCACCCACCATGTTATTGACCACTATCCTCAAAAATAGAAAATTTTGAAATTGTTAGAAAGATACAGTAGTTACAACTCATATTTACACAACCTTAGTCATAAATTATTAGATATGTTCATTATATACTTATTTTTCACATAGAATTACATAGATTTTCTCAAATTAGGGGTGTCATGCATGGCATGATCACTCCCATTTCAGTTCAAATATACACAAACATAAATTATTATAACTTAGTCTAGAATCTATATGCATAGATATTAGAATTGGGGATAATGATTGTGGTACATTATTTTTTATATGCTTAGTTTTTCACCAATTCTCTCAGATGAAATGACAACACCATATCATTCTCTACGTTATATACTCTAGACACCATATGCACTAGTTTTGTACCAAGATTTACTAGATTAATGCCTCATTCCATCTATAATGGTTGACATTATTATGTGGTCCAAATACATTTTACATTCCCAAGTGGCCCTTAAGTCATTTTATAATTTAGAATTTTTAAGTGGCCCAAATCCATCTTCTATAGTTTTGTGGCATCACACAGTTTTAGTTGTAGGTTCATCTACTACACATGGGTAGGCAATGATGGAGTCATATCCCACTTGAGTTCTTGAGCCACCTACATAATGGGTTTGGATAATTCATTAGTCTAATCCAATTTATTCATAAATTATGATCTACCAAATAGGGGTGGGAAATAATGGAGTCAAGGCCAGCTTGAGTTCTTAGCCACCCAAACATGAAAATTTGGCAAGCCATCACTTAGTCTAAGGTATTTATTATTTGATAACCATATACACACAAAAAATAATTCACTAGGTTTTTACATTGGTTTGCATACCTAGTGAGGTGTGGGTGTATGTACGAAGTTGGGGGGCCAAAACATGGATAGAATTATGATTTTTCCCCAATATCTATTCTACATACGTAGTTCTTAAAAGTTATCCTTGGTATTTATAGAGGCTAAACCATGTATGCTAAAAAATTATGTATGTATAAAAAATACGTACATGTAAAAATCATGTACACATAAAAATCATGTATACAGGTTTTGCATAATAAAACGAAAAATGTGAAAGTCAAATCATTTGGCATTTCACACAACAAAAATCATGAGTAAAAGAAGGAAGACCAAACCTGTATTTTAGAGTAGTAAATTTGAGCAAGTAAGATTTCACATTTTAGAGCCACCCACCCTTTGATTAGATAATTCCATGTCAAAGTAGAAGTAATTCAACATGTTTTAGTGCAATTAGACACTAGTTTTTTTTTGTTTTTTTTTTTTTGTACTTTTCTTGATATTATTTTTTTTTTTTTTTTTTTTAGTACATACATCTTCACATGTAGAGGTTAACATGCCAACACATGACCCCCAAAACCCTCATATCCCTTCTAACCCTCCAATACCTCCTCACATGCAAAACCTTATTCCCCCATAAAACCCTTTTATCCCTTCTAGAGTTCCTCAAGCCCCCAAGGTAGTCAAGAGGATTTAACAATCTTGTTAGGAATCTGTGTTACCCCTTCTCTTTATTTTCTTAGTGTAATAGTTACTATGGATGCATTTTTTTGTAAGTCATCCTGTAAGCATTTTATTTTATCCCACATTCATGAGAAGTAGTAGTTGCTTAGATTATACTTAGTATATAAGTAAGTGTTGAGGCCAATGAAGGCATCCATGAATTTATTGTCTTGAGCTTGCTTAAAGGAGGTTTCCCCCTTGAAGTGGCCTATGATCAATATAATCATCTAATACTTTTGATAATTTTATAAATCTATTATTTTGTGCATTTTTATCAATTTATTGTAAGAGGATCCTCTCATCTGGTATTAGATCGCTTTCTAAGGCCAATTTTTTAACTTTAAAAAGCCTTAACTCTATTCTACTACATAATTATTTTCAATAATTTTTTACAAAATATTAACTCTGTTCTATGGCATAATTCATTTAAATAATTTTTTTTATCACAATAATCTATTTTAGATCAGGTTAAAACCTTGACCGCATAATTGTGAGAAGTGCTTGGGTGAAAACCCTAAAACTCATTATGAGGAATACCATAGGAACCCCAAATTAGTTGGCCCATTGAGAGGAATTTCCAGTGAAATGGGTAATGGACCCTTCCTAATTGAGTATTTCCCATCCATAAGGAAAACCAAGAGCCATCACTTAGAGGTACATCTATGGCCAAATTTTTTTTGGAGAGAAGTACTTGTTTAGACAGCATTAGTGGCCAGAGTGATATTTAAACCATTAGGTAGCCATTGAAAATTAGGGCCCATTTATATTAGTTTCAAAATATTTCTAGTAGACTATCAAAAAAAATAGCAGAGTATCTGCAAATTATCAAAGGACTTACAGCTAGATAATTGATAAAAACTAGAAATTGGGAAATTTCCATTCTATCAATTTTAGAAAACTATTTGTAGAGTATCAGAAGACTCTCAGAGGACTTATAGATAGACAAAAAACAAAAAAAGGTATTTTTTTCCTTTTTTACCATATCTCTCCATCTATAGCTTTGTTGATCCTCAAACTTTATTTGGACACCTAAAATTCCATTTCCCACATTTTATTCCTTGAGGTCCCATATCCTGATTCCACTCCTAATTCTTGCAAATCTCAATTTTCAATTTTTTTAGATTTTGCCATAAATTCTTTTTTTGTTTATTTGCCTCAAAAAGAATTCATAATGTTTATCTCTCTTTTATACTCCTTTGACCCTCTTTGATAAATTTTCTAGTTTTTCCATTTTCACTCCTGAAATTATCCTCACCTTCTTCAATCATACTCCCACTATGAAAAAAAATAGTAAAACTACCTTTACCCATTCTAATTTTTCCCAAATTAAAAAATTCCCTTACTAAACATGTCTTAACTCTAGTTTTCCCTCCCATTCTAGTATATATATATATATATATATATATATATATATATATATATATATATCTTATTCTAGTCATCGTAGTAACCTAAAAAAGAGCCAAAAACATGGAGGATGAAATTATCGCCCTCAAGACCCACATCAAAGATCTTGATGAAAACATTATCAGCCTCAGTCTTCAACATACCCCCATGAATAATATATGGCATCTATAGTCCTCTTTAGACATTTATTTTTCTTCTTCTAACAATTTTTGTGGGATGAAGCTTAATTTTCCTTAATTCCATGGTGAAAATCTGACTGGATGGATTTATCAAGTAGAATAATATTTTAGTCTGCATAATACTTTTGATGCCAACAAGGTCCCACTTATATCCTTCCACTTGGAACATGTATCCCTTCAATGGTATCATTGGTATACCAAAGATCATGATGAGCCCATATAGACTTATTTTTTCACCCTCATTTTGCAATGGTTTACCCCTAGTGCTTTTGATGAATTCACTATAGCACTCACTAAACTTCACCAAATAGGAACCATGAGAGAATATCAAATAGAATTTGAAAAACTAGCTAATCAAATAGAGGGATTATTGATGAATTATTCAAAATTTGCTTTATCAGTGGACTGAAGGATGAAATTTGATCAGAGGTCAAAATATTCTAGCCCAACACAATGATGGAAGCCCTAGGTTTGGCTAAGTTGGTAGAGGATAAGATCATAGCTCAACAATGATTCAAATATAATTTTGATCCATTTATAAATACCACTCCATAATTATCTCAAATAATGCTAGCCCTTAGAATCACTCCTATCAAGAGTTTGACTAAAGTAGAGACGCAAGCCCATAGAGAAAAAGTATTATGTTATAATTATGATGACAAATTCACTTGAGGACATTGATGTGTAGAGAAAAAGCTCTACCTGCTAGATGTGGATTATCCATCTAAAATTAAAGTTTTTGAAGATGCTCAGGATATAGCAAATTATTTAAAAGAATATTCATCGATTGTGGAACCTACTTATTAGGAAGACCAAATAGAGATATCTCTCCATGCCTTAACAAGATTCACCACCCCAAAAACCATGTGGATTAGGGGTTACTTCAAGAATCTCCCTCTCACCATAATAATTGATTTAAGTAACACTCATAACTTCATTGACCCTTAGATCACCAAATAAGCTGATTATTTTATCCATCCTTGCTCCAACTTTAAAGTCATGATTTCCAATGGGAGCACATTACCTTATACAGGGAGGTGTCACAATGTAAGTATCTCTATTGGATATTACAACTTGTACTCTAACATGTTTACCTTGTCCTTAGGTAGATGTGATGTTTTTTTAGGATCCTAATGGTTTCACACACTTGGACCCATCTTATGGAATTTTGCTAAACTTTGGGTGTAATTTTCAAATAATGGGCAAAAACCCACATTGAAAGGCTTACAATCAGGGTCTCTCAGCATCATAAGTTCACATCATGTGGAAAATATTCTTAAAAATAATTCACATGGCATCATTACCCAGTTTCATTCCATTCAAATTCAACCATCAATGGTCTCCACTACTCCTAATATACAAACCATTATACAGAGGTATACATGTGTCTTTGTCGAACCAATGGGATTGCCACGTTCACAGCTAGAGAACCATCATAATTAGCTCTTTCTTAGAATAATTCCTCCCAACATTAGGCCTTACTACTACCCATTTCAATAAAATACTAATATTGATATTTTCATTCAAGACTTACTGAAGCAAGGCATTATTCACCCCAATATTAGTCTGTATTCTTCCCCAATTCTCCTTATCCAAAAAACATGGGTCATGACTCCTCTGCATTGATTTTCATGTACTTAATTACATTAAAATCAAGGATAAGTTTTTAATCCCTATTATTTATGAGTTTCTTGATGAGATTCATGGTGCTCATTTTTTAATCTAAGTTTGATCTCCACTCTAGATATCACCATATCCAACTTCATGAGGATGATATCCCTAAGATAGCTTTCTGCATGCAAGATGGCCACTATGAGTTTATATCCATGCCCTTTGGCCTCACTAATGCTCCTTTAGCATTCCAAGCATTGATGAATAAAATATTCTATCTCTACCTATAAAAATTAATTCTAGTTTTCTTCGATGATATCCTTATTTGTAGTAAAACATGGTCTGAACATCTCCAACATCTGGAGCTCATACTATAACTTCTCTTTGAACATCATCTTTGTACAAAATAGTCCAAATTTACTTTTGTCCAAAGTGAATTGGAGTATCTCAAACATATTATTTCATCCCAAGGGGTTCAGGTAGATCCTAAAAAATAATAGCCATGACAAATTGGCCTCATCTTCAGACACATAAGAGCCTCCATGGTTTTTTGGGGCTGACTAGATACTATCACAAGTTTTTCAAATATTATGGGAAGATTATAGCCTTTTTGATAGATATTTTGAAAAATTATGTTTTTACATGGACACAAACTATTGAGTGTGCATTTGAATAATTAAAACAAGCTATGTGTACTACACCTATTCTAACTATGCCATATTTTGCCAAGACCTTCACTATCAAGAGTGATGTTTGTGACAATGGAATTGGTGTTGTTCTCCTCTTAAATAATTATGCCCCATTTCATTCACCATCAAATCCCTTTTTTCAATAATTTATTACTCTCTACTTATGAGAAAGAAATGGTGGACATTTTGCATGCAGTACATAAGTGGCAGTCATACCTACTAGGGAATCATTTTTGCATCAAAAATGATCACCAGAGTCTAAAATATTTTTTGGAACAATGGGTCTCCACCCCATCACAATATAAATTTGTTATTAAAATCATAGGTTATGACTATGAAATCACTTATAATAAGGGTAAGGACAATATTATGGTTGATGCTCTATCTTGCACATTTACAGACTAAGCTTCCATTTCAACTATTTCCATGCCTATTCTAAATTGGTTGGACACTATACAACAAGGGTATGTTAATGACTCCTCATTATCTCAAATCATTCAATAGTTGGCCACTAACCCCTTTTAAGTACTACGTTATTCTTGGGATGGTGTTTCTCAATGATATAAGGGTTATCTAGTGCTTCCCTAGAGCATAAATCTTTATCAAGCTATATTCTATGAACTCCATAATTCTCTATTTTTAAGGAACTTAGGGTTTCTCAAAACTTATGAGTAGGCATGAAGTAACTTATTTTGGAAGGGAATGAAAAATTCAATTCAATAGATGGTGTTTGAATGTGATACCTACCAATGCAACAAGGGTGAAACAATACTCATCCCTAGGTTTATCTAACCCTTTCCCATCCCTACCATAATTTGGATCGATATTTATATGGATTTCCTTAAGGGGCTCCTTAAATCTGGAGGGAAAATATAGATCTTGGTTGTGGTTGATCACCTCTCCAAATATAGTCATTTTTGTGCCCTTGGCCATCCCTATACTGCCTCCATAGTCACACAAAATTTCTTGGACCAAATTTTCCAACTTCATGGCATTCTTTCATCTATTGTCTCAAATTATGATGCAACCTTCACCATCCATTTTTGGATATAACTATTTCACCACATTAACACTTAGCTGAAGATGAGTTCTAGGTATCATCCCCAAATAGATGGATAGACAGAAATTGTCAATAAATGCTTAGACTTTCCTTCATTATTTCACCTCAGAACAACAACATAAATGGGAAAAGTGGCTCCCCCTCACTAAATCATGGTATGATACCTCATACCAAACTTTAATAAAAATGACTCCATATGAATTAGTCTATGGTCAAGCACCACCAGTGCTCTTTCCATATACCCCCAATAGTTCATTAGTTCAAGTGGTCGATATGATTTTTTGAAATTAAGATCAGATCCTTAGCACCATGTGGGAAAATCTTCATATGGCATAAAATCAAATGAAATAATAGGTTGATCAACACCATTCTAAGTGCACTTTTCAAGTAGGTGATATGGTTTTTCTTTATTTACAACCATATAAGTAATCCTCACAAAAACTCAAAGGGTTTCATAATCTAGCTCTCAAGTTTTATGGGCCCTATAAGGTTCTCCAGAAGATTGGGTTGGTTGCTTATAAGTTGGATCTCCCACCTTTTTCTTGAGTTCACCTATTATTTCATGTCTCTTTTTGAAATAAAGTTCTTGGTGTAAACATTAGAGTGTAAACTATTTTACCAATACTTGATAACGAAGGATCCATCCTTCTTTAGTTAGAGGTAATCCTAGATAGGCACACATGTCAACTTAACTCTCACTCTATCTTATAGGTTTTAATATAGTGGTATGTAATGCAACCAGAGGATGTAACATGGGAACCACTATTTCAGATTCAGCACCAATTCCCACATCTAAATCTTTGAGGACAAAGATTTTTATAAGAGGGAGGGGATGTTAGGAACCCGTTCTACCCCTTCTCTTTATTTTTTTAACATAATAATTTCTATGGATGCATATGCTTTTTAATTCATCCCATGAACATTTTTTTTATCTCACATTCATGGGAAGTAGTATTTTCTTAGATTAGACTTAGTATATAAGTAAATTTTGAGGCCAATGAAGGCATCCATAAATTTATTGTATTAAACTTGCTCAAAGGAGGTTGCCCCCTTGAAGTGGCCTTCTATAATCATTTTAGTGCTTCTGCTAATTTTATAAATATATTATTTCATGCATTTTTATAAATTTATTATAGGAGGATCCTTTTAAATCCACATAGTAAAAAATAATCTCAAACTTGAAAATTTAATTAGGTCATTAAGGGATCCACATTCAAACAACCCCCATTAAATTTCCCTAGTAAACATGTACATATACTATTATATCAAGTTAAGTCATTAACAGGTTAAAATGATAGGTGGGATTACTATAGAAATTGATGGACATACTATTCTAATAAATTATCAAAAAATTCTATGAAATATAACCACATAACTAAAGCCCAAATTTTTGCCCTATTTATTGATGGGAAGACTGGTGAACCACTTGATGTGATGGCCAAATGGATTCCAATCAATTTGTGCACTCATGATTTGCTCAAACAAAAATTTTGGGACCGATGGTGGATGGTCTTTGATCAACCACCTTGTAACAATAATGGGGTCTCATTCTAATTTTTGATAAAATTGTATTGTGAGTTTGTGTTTAATGTAATCCCAAATTATTTTGATTTCTTGGAATTCTAGGGTAGAGGAAAGGGATCTACACAAGATAGGCTAGGGGAATGCCATGCACCTAATCAACTAGCAAGAGGACATGTTGACAAACCACATCCTCTTGAGACACTACCCTCTACAAGAAAGGAGACTATAGACATCAATACATTTCATGTGCTTAAGGCACTTACTAACACCCTCATCCATTATATGATCCAAGTTTCTCATACTCCTCTTGGGGAGGGTGATCATGGTGAGGATTTGACTAATGTTTCTACTAAATGAGATTACTTATGCAAATCATGTAATTTTTCATGAACTAGACCTAATGAGGATGAGGTGGATTTGATTTATTCCACTCATGGTGGTCTTTCCATGGGCCTAGATGATATCGATATTTTTATGTTCCAACCATCTACATTCATTCAGTCACCTTGCCTAACACTTCCCAAGTATGTTTAATATTTTAATTATTACCAAAAAAATTCAAAATTGTTAAATTTAAAATTTTTACAATTTAAAATGTAATTTTATGTAAATTAACTATTTATATTTTGCATCAAGTTTGTGAAGTCCACATGAGCATGTGTGTTGGTCAGAGTATGCCTTCAATTTATACCTATACAGAGGTAATTTATAATTATTAATTAATATTATTATTCATTGAACACATTTTTTTTAGGTGTGTGTGTGTGTGTGTGAATTCATTTTAAATTAACTGATAATGATATTTTGTATGTTCAGATGATGACCATAGAAGACACTCTATTATCTATTAGGGAGGGAACAAATGTAGGTATTGTTGCTGAAATTTCATCTGCATATAAACTCTTCAACATACATGGTCTAGTTATAAATTATATAATGTTTAATTTTAAATATGTAAATGTGATTTCAAATTATCCTCTATACTTGTGAAAATAGTTGATGCTTAAAACAACTATCTACATAGGCTCCTCTAGCAATGTCTTTTGGTCTTGTCAAAATGATTAACAGGTGTGGCA
The DNA here is from genome assembly GCA_037957365.1 of Torreya grandis. Taxonomy (NCBI): domain Eukaryota; kingdom Viridiplantae; phylum Streptophyta; class Pinopsida; order Cupressales; family Taxaceae; genus Torreya; species Torreya grandis. Next base: position 910,365 of record JARHVA010005606.1, on the reverse strand, counting down.
TGGTATAGTTAGACAATTTAATTTGTAATTTTTCATATTATATTTAAATGATTTAGTATATGAGTTAATTTTGAATTTTTATATTATATTTATATATTTTTTTTAAAGGACCTACGCCTTCCATCATTAGGAGTAGGTCACTGACTTGTATTAGTGATATGTTTCCCACTCTTGTTTGCCAATGTGAACCTAACATCAACCCTATTAAGTGTTAGTCTCAAATTGACTATGATTACTATCTTGAGGTAAATGAAACTATAAATAATTTTTTTATGATTTAATATTTTTAAAATGTTAATTTTGTAAGAATATTTTTACACTATGTATAATTTATAATAGTATATTCATATGAATAGTTGGATTTATAAGTGAGTTTGGAGCCAAAGAGGACTCATAGTCAATCTAATCAGAGATCTTCAGTTGTGAGCAAGGAATCTAGGAGAGAGGCTTCAAAATAAAGGTAAATAAATTAAATCATTTTGATGATTAGGAGATCATGTCTTATGAAATTTTGTTGCATGCCTATATGGCTTGATGTATAGTAATTTGGCATGTTATATATGCCTATATGGAACTGGCCTCAGATATTATATTATGTTCACATTTTTTACCCCTTTATGGACTTTATGGATATAATATATATACATATATTGTTTAACATTTCAATTTTTAAACATCACAGTCTATTTAATGTTATTAAAATACATGGAAAATTTATGTATAATTATGTTAATATATTATCCAATAATTTGTTCTGATTTTGAATATCTTTCATACTCTTTCACAAACCTTTGTTTACAATATTTCATACTCTATTATATTGGATTGGTCTTATAAGACCAATAGGTTCTAATGTAAGTAAAATATGATCATTTACAAACCTCTGTAAAACATATGGCTTTGATACTTATGATTGCAATGATGATCCCAAACTAACCTAGCTCACTACTTTGTCTTTTCTCTTTTCCACTAAGTTCATAGACTTCCTCACTAGACTCTCTTATTTTCAACACCATTTCATTGGCTTATGATTCTTTAGGCTTCTTATATTGACCAAAGTCACCTCTCAAGGTTTATCTCATTCTATAATCTTCACTCTCCTTTTACAATCAATATTGTCTCACTCTCTCAATACACCTTCTAAGCTTGTCCAGGCCTATTATCATCTACCTTATCTATATGCACTTAGAGTCAACTCCAATATCTTCCAACCTCAAAAAATATCCTCAAACATGCCAACCAACCTTTTTTAAAGTCCCCAACTCTTCCTTTTACCTATCTTCCACTTTTTCTTAAGTAGGCTTACAAGGCCTAATAGGCCTAATTCACCTTCTTAAAGATTCTTCTTTCCCCTGAGACCTTCTTTCTCACTCTTTACCCCCTTCTCTTGTTTATCATAATTAATATTAAAAAACTTTTATCACAATAATAGACCTCCACTCTTCCATCTTATCCACTTACTTCCCCTTGTTGGCTTCAATGACTAGGCCTACAGCTGTATTCTATTATAGATCTATCCCACTAGGGTTTTAGGCTTCTTTGGGACTAACTTTTGGTCATATCTCCTCTCATATACATGACCCAACCTCCAAACCACCTTCAACACTTATATTAGGGAATCCATACATTTAGTTGTCATAATTATGATTGCATTATGTTAAATTTATATTGTATGTGTAAAGAGGATTTGTGGGTACAATCTGGGTGGATTGGCATAATTGATCTAACTTTTCACTCCTTAACCTAATTTGGCTGATTAAGGGCATTAAAACTTGATTTTAGGTCTAAGTCCACTAATAATCCCCTCATTTTCATAATTTAAAATATCACATTGATTAAATTAGGTGATAATCAATCTTAGGTATGAATTTGATATACCATTGTTACAAGTAGGATTATAAGTAAATACATATTAAACAATATATTAGTGTGTTCCAGAAGGATATCAAATGGTGTCACAAGTAAAATCAATAAGATATTTTCATTAGGATTAATTTCAAAAATGTATATTATGATTACATTAAATGGCCTTTAATTCATGTTAAGTTGTAGGTTTTATGATTTGGACCTAGTTTTATTCATTTTATTTAGATGCTCTTTTTTGTCAAGAGATTATTTGAGGAATTTCCCTCCCTATGGAGAGATCTCCTCAAATATATAATGTCTATTTTGTTGATGATTCCTTCCTTAAATTAATTAAAGAAATAATTATCAAATAAGAAATATAGTGCCTTGATAAAGTTTGTTTAGCTTCAATCTCTAATATTTATTAAAGGAATACAAACATACTTTACTCATATCCCTTATTGGTTTCAAAAATTTGTTTGGAAATGGATTCAACATGGTAAGAATATTTACGTTCTTAGTGTCATATTCTATTTTCAACCTTCCCAAGCAATTTATTATGAAAGTATGTAAAAACTACTTCTTTCCCTTGAGACCTTCTTGCTCACTCTTGACCCCACTCTCTTTCTTATAATACTCATTTCAATATCAAACAACTATTCTCATAAGCTTAGACCTCCACTCTTCCACCATATTCACTTACTACCCCTTGGCTTCATGGACTAAACCTAACAATTTCACTCTATTATAAACCTATCCCACTATGGTTTTAGGCTTCTTTGGGACTAGGTTTTGGCCATATCTCCTCTCATAGACATACCCTTTTTATAGAACAAACATAAGTTACAAGAATTTTGGTGTAATAAGACACTAAAAAAGAGGGATGATGGCTTTATATTACTCATGAAGTCAATTACAATGTTCAAAGGAGGAAAGAAATAGTTTTATCATCCATCTTAACATGTGTTAACTTGGTGTTATGATGGCCTTCTAGAGAGTTGTCATAGGATATGTGTCATTTTCCATTTGAAAATTCCCTACCATCTTTGATTAAGGAGTTACACACCTCCATAACTACCTTCACCACATTGCTAGCTCTTATTAACACCTCATGCGATGATGTGAAACTCCTCAAACTTATGTAACATGTATGATATCTCATATTCTCACTTTATCATCTTACTAAGCTTGTCAAATGCATATTGAAAACCTATAACTTGGTGAATTTTCATGATTTGCGTAGATAAGATGACTAATGAGGATTGTAATATGATTTTCATGTTGTCACAGACCTACATGCAATTTTTTATCCCTCTATTCCAATTGAAACTATCAAAAATACCTAATTTGATCTTTTTAAGCCTCAAGAAGCCTTGAATTGGCTTAGGGGATCAGATATGATTTTTAAGGCTCACCTATCTCCTTTATTAGGCTCATTGGATAGGTTTAAATGGGTATACTTGTTGGAGTTATAAAAACTTAGAAATTCTTCATAAAACTCTCAAATAAAAATTATTTCTAAATTGCCTGTTTATTACCCTATAGGGGACATAGAGGTGTTTTGAAGTGACTTGGGATAATTTTGTCTCTTTATAAGTTGTATGATAATTGATTAAATTATACACAATATTATCATTGATTTTATGACCACATTTATTGCCTTTGAGGATGCCAAGTTAGGAGATAGAGTATCCATTTTGGCCTTAAGTAATATTGACAACAAATATTGTCAACATGCGAGCCAAGTAAGAGATATTTACCTTTGAGGACTCATGTCAAAAAAATATAATTTAAAACATGTTGGGGGTAGTGATTAGAATTTATTACCACATTCTTGGCCTCCAATCACTCCCAGTTAGGAGACAAAGCACCCATTCCAGTATCAAGCAATATTGACAACAAATGTTGTCAACATGTGATCCAAGTTAGATATCACTACCTCCAAGGAATCATGGGTGAAAAATATCATCACTAAAATGTATGGTGTGGTGATTAACATCTAGGACAACATTATTGGCCTTTTATCACTCTCGATTAGGAGATAGAGCACCCATTCTTCTTTCGAGTAACATTGATAACAAATGTTGTCAACATGCAAGCCAAGTTAGAGATCTCTTCCTCCAAGGCCTCATAGATGAAAAATAACATTTATAAAAAATATAGTATAAATATTATCATTTATTACCACATTATTATCCTTTTAACACTCCCAATTAGGAGACAAAGCACCCATTCTAGCCTCAAGGAATATTGATAACAAATGGTGTTAACATGTGAGCCAAGTTTGATATCTCTACCTCTAGGGTGTCTAGATGAGAAATAGAATCACCAAAATGTTTATGGTGTTTATTAACATATAATATCACACTATTGGCCTTTGATCACTTCTAGTTAGGATATAGATTACCCATTTTGGCCTCAAGAAACAATGATAACAAATGTTGTCAACATGCAAGCTAAGTTGGGGATCTCTACCTCTGGGGACTCATGGATGAAAACTAGAAATGACAAAACATATATGATGTTTATTAAAATTTAAGACCGTATTCTTGGATTTCAATCACTCCCAATTAGGAAATGGAGCACCCACTCTAGCTTCAAGATGACATTTACCTATAAGACAAAACTAATATTTTTAGGAAAATTTATATAGGCATAAAATGATAACCATAAGTCATATCCAAGAACTAAAATAACCATATTGTGTGTATATAATTACTCTTCATTCACCTTCAATCCTATTAATTTAAAATAATTGATGTATTCATGGCATAAGATTCTATGATCAGTACTACAATGCAACTTTTATGCAGTTAAGAGTCAAGTTATTTTCCTCCAATAGATATTTACAATTATTGAAACTTTCATTATGTATTTGTCACTTTAAATATGATGTGTAAATTACATGAATTCCCAATGCCATGACCTTGGAATCCATGCAGATACATAATTTTGCAATAATTTTGGCCTTGAGTAACATTAACAACAAATTTTGTCAAATTGCAAGCCAAGTTAGAGATCTCTACCTCTGGGGCCTCGTAGATGAAAACTAACATCACCAACACATTCAGGGTGGTGATAAACATCTATTAATTCATTATTTTCCTTAAATCACTCTCGGTTAGGAGATAGAGCACCCATTCTAGCCTCAAGCAACATTGACAACAAATCTTGTCAACATGTAAGCCAAGTTAGATATTTATACCTCCAGGGCCTTGTGGATAAAAACTAACCTTGAAAACACATTAAGGGTGGTGATTAAAATTTATGACCTCACAATTGGCCTTCAATCGCTCCCAATTAGGAGATAGAGCACCCATTCCAGCCTCAAGCAACATTGACAATAAATGTTGTCAACAAGCAAGCCAAGTTGGAGATCTCTACATTTGGGGCCTTATGTCTGAAAAATAGCATTGGAAAAACATATTTGGTGGTGATTAATGTTTATTACCATATTATTGTACTCTGAGTATTCATGGTTAGGATACAGACAATCCATTTCAGCCTCAATCAACATTGACAACAAATATTGTCAACATATGAGCCAAGTTGGATATATCTACCTATGAGGCCCCGTGGATAAAAAATAACATCACCAACACATTGGGTGTGGTAGTTAACATTTATTACCACATTATTGGTCTATTAATACTCTCGATTAGGAGATGGATCACCCATTCTAACCTCAAAATGGCATTTCCCTATAAGGCAAAATTGATGTTTTAAGGTAAAATTTTGATAGGCATAAAACAAAAATCATAAATTATATCCATGAATCAAAAGAATTATCCCATGAATTTTTAATTCCTATACATTCACCACAAATCCCATGAGTCGAAAAGAATTGATTAATTGATGGTATAAGATTCTATGGTCAATCCTACAATGTAACTTTTATGTAGTTAAGAGACAGGTTATTTACCTCCAATAGACATTTCCACTTATTGGAACTCATATTACAAATCCATCACTTATAAAACATTGGGATATGTAAATTACATGTGATCCCACTACCAAAACCTTGGAATCCATTTGGATACATAATTTTGAAACATAGTTTGACTTAAGAATGAGAATGCAAGCATAGTTTGACTCAAGAATGAATTTAAGAAACATCTTTTTATAAGATCCACCTATGTATGAATGATAATATAATAAATTTTATCATGATTCTTAATTTTTTATGTTTTTCTCAATTATTTTCATGATAGTTTGAAATATTCAGTCAAGTCTTGTCCTAAAATAGAGCTCTGAGCATAATTTTTAATACAAAGCTTATAGTTAGAAAAGATCTAGGCATAATCACTTCATGATCTACAAAGAATAAAGTTTAAATGAATATATATAGAGATATAGGATTTGATTTTATAACTTTAATATCAAAATTGATCAACACATGTTCATAAACTTAATCAAGTTTGTGTTTCTCATATATAATAGACTAGTTAATTGTTTTTTCCTGAATATCCATGCATTCTAGGAAGTTTTTGTCAATTGAAGAAGTGAAGAGGATAAAATAATACCTATAGGAAAAATAATGGGCCATTTAAATTCCATAAAAATTAATTTAATATTTTTTTACTTGTTGCCAGTGACAGATCCCTACTTAGGTTTTAAGTGAGATTTTAGCTTCTAGGAAGTTTTAGCAAATGGGTATCACTCAAATTGGATTTGTAGAATTTTTATAACATGTTGAAAAATATTTTATGGTTTATAAATATATTCACACATGTGTAATTGTCATTCATGAAATACCTCAGTTTAAAATCCATTAATTAAGACTAACTTAAAGCAAATTGGACATGTTTTTTAGATCAATACCCCTGAAAGTCTTCATAAAAAATATATTTGGAGAAATGGGTATATTTAATAGTGTAAATTTTATTTATATGGTTTCTTATATGAAATTTATCCTCAAAAGTTAGTGTTTGAGGGCTTTAAGGCCTAGAGGGCTAATGAAGGCAATTTATAAGTAGAATGATTCCATTAATTTTCAAAATGTTGTCAAAAGGTTACATTATAGCTTGGTCATGTGTGAAATGGATTTGATATGACACAACTCATTTATTTTTCAATATTTAAATGGATAGAAGGAGTCATGGCATTTTCAAGCAACATTGACAATAAATGTTGTCAACTAGCAATCAAACCTACAAGAACCAAAAACTTCTCTTAAGTTTGAGAATATGGAATTATCTAGTAATGATGCCAACCACGTGAATATGGAATCTAATTTGGCACCAATAAGGTATAAAAAAATATGTTATTATTTAGTTAAATTGAAATTTATATGTAAAAGCTAAGAAATAAATAAAATTTGATAAAATTGAATACATTTGCATTTGAGAATTCAACATACCTTAGGGGTTTAATCTAAGGAACCACTAGGATCAGCTCTATTATTTTTAGTATCAATAATTACTTTATGGTCAGATTCATGAACCTTCCATAGAGTATTTTTAATGGCCTACCCTAATATTTGTGTAGCTGAACATTTTTTTCAAGAACTAAATCTAAATAGTGGAGTATCTTCCTATGTACTTCAAAGTATTCAAATAACCATACATTAGAATGTTTTAGAGGATAGCATCAAATCCAAGTTTTAGCAACTACAATAGACCCATGGGATAGTTAATGTTTTCCCCATCTATGATTATAGAAGTCAATTTCTATTTTTCCTCTACACAATAGCATAATTAGTAGTTTATCCCCTCCTCATTATCCTCATCTACAATAAATACATAAACATCCCTTGCATTATAAAATAAAACATGATTTAATAACATGATCTCATGATATATTTACCAAATTTAGTACATGAAACACATTTCAAATATAATATGGTACCTATTTTCACTAGATCAGACACATGGTCAAAGTCATGTGATGATGTTAGCTTTGTAGTTTGTAATGTTGGTAGAACTTGATAAGTGTCAATTGGAACTAGAGGACTATAACTCCATTCATACACCAGTTCTTATGGCTCACACTCACTCCAAACAAATTCAATACATGTAGAAAAAAATGATACCTTTTACCTTATATGAACCATCCAAGAACCTGTGTTTGAGCTATAAAATGAGTGTAACTCACTTGATCATATTAATTTCATAAAATACTGATAGCTTGCCAATTATTCATCATCCATGAGCCAAAAATATCTAAAAATAGTGGACTTTTGTTGAGCACCATGGCCCAATTACACCATTCAACTATATTCTTTGCATTTGATAAATCAGTAACTTCTTCAAACTTTAACTCCTCTCTTGAAAGTGCTCTTTTGACACATGTTCCTACACCATCATGATTCCATTTTCCATGTCATTATTTAGTGAAACTTAAAATATGGTGTACGTGCATCATGATTCTATTTTCACATGCATCTTACTTATCCATTGGAATATCCATGCATTATTGAATTACGATGTGTATTTATCTGATCATATATAATGTTGATTGAAATTAATGTTCCTTTCACTCAAATTTGCATAAAACAAATGAAAAGAACCTTGAACATACTCTAAGTAATGTGTTTGATCCTCTCTAACATAAGATTAGTACTCCATTAATATTTTCCAACCATTATCTATATTATCAGGTGAATGCATGAATGTTATATGCAAAAAAAGTGAAACCTATACTAAATTGTAATATTGTGATTGAACATCTCTTTGGGGTTGTAATGTGTAATTCTCTACAAAGTCAACTACTAAGATAATAGTACCAACCATGAATGTGTCCTTACTTAAATTGAATTATTCTTCTATCCATTGAGCTTTGTGTGTGTGCCTTGCATACTCATATACAATTTCATCCCTGAATTTGTCCATAAATCTGGAAATAGGTATTTGTTATGTAACAATCTAGAGCATTTTAGATTCATTTCCATATTTCATTTGATATAACACAAATTTATATTTAATATAACCAACTAATTCTTGTCCAATTCCACGTGTACTCTCCTCATGGGTACAGGCTTTCAATTTTGGCAATCCATCACAAATGTTACAACTTCCATATAAACATGCACTATTATAAAATAATTGACCATCTAATCTTTCACAAAAAAAATGTTTGAATGAAATATCTTGCTGATTTTTGTGGGTATTCCACTCCACACTCCTATAAAATTTTGTTAATAAGTAAATTACAACAAACATGACAAAACATATCATAACACATAAAATTTAACATGTTGCCTACAACAACAAGTAGTGCATGTGTGATTGATTTTCACATAGAAGGGTTTAGGCATTTCAATATACCTTTGAATAATATAAATATATGGATATTTTTAAACACATTTAGAGTAAAATTGTGTTTGAATCATATCTAAAAAATGTTTAGGATGTGGTTCAATTTTATGAGAACCAACTCTTCTTTTCACTACATCTCTAATATTAGGTGATACCCTTGTGTTATCTTTCCAAAATTCTATAATTAAATATTTTATGGCATAAACTATATAAATATCTTTCTATGAGAGTTTACTAGAGAATGCCCAAAAGTCATTTTTACCATCAACATCAAGTCTTGTACGTCTCCCAATTGTTTTCATTAGTGTTTTTCTATTTATGTGCAAAGCTCAGCTTATTTTTTCTAATAAATCATCCATATTTTGTTTTACCACTTACCAAATAAGTTTTAATAACAAATCATACAACATTACCATATTTTATATGTTTCTTCACACCTACTTGATGGTATGTATTATGAAAATTTTCAATAATTGTCTTGTTTACGCCATCAATATTAGATGTTCTTAGTCCTAGGGTGTTCATTATAGGTCTCATATTTTTTACTTTCATCAATGTAAAAAACAATTGGCATCTTTGAGTTTTGTTTAAATATTGAAAGTGTTAGTCCCAAATTCTTTCATCTTTTCTTATCATATGGAGCTCAAACATTTTCTTAGGCATTGGTTTCAAAATGGATTCATCAATTTCAATTAAATACATTGGTTTTCTTCTATACATCTTAGGAGGTGTTCTTAATGGTATATTTGATTGATTTGGTGTTTCCCTAAAATTTTATTCATTGTTAGGTTCTTCACTCAATGGTGTTATAATATTTTTTCTTCATTATAACTTTCTCCATTAGGTGTTCCATATTAATTTCATCATTAGTAGTTTATCCAATACATGTTTTCATGCAATTCACATCATCATACATAATATCATCATCATCAAATTAAAAATAGTAAAATTTGAATGTGGAATTGAATTATAATTGGGTATACTATCAAAATTTTCACAATTTGGTATAGTATCATTGTTTGTTTCATCATTATTTGTGACAATCAATTCATTAAGGATAGTAGACTTACCTTAATGAAGTTTTTTCATTCATTGCTTTTGTTTTTCTCTCACTACTTTTAATTCATTTGACATTTTTCACTTTGAATTTTTATTCCTACTACTATGAAAGCCATCACCCATGATTGCACAAAGTTTTCAACTTTTAAGGGTGGGGACAACAATCCAATTATTCTAAAATAATTAAAAATAATCCTATGTGCTCTTTAGTCAACCATGTGAATAGATAATAATTTATGATTTTGAAGGTGTGGATAACATTCTAATCATCTGAAATCAGACCTAAAACATACAAAACACAATAGAGTAAGGGACAATACTCTCAAAGTAAAAAAAAATGAATGTTGGTGTTTTTTTTCTTTTTATTATTAATGAAATAAGTGTGTATGTAATAATAATATGTACATATTAAAACCATGTACATGGTTTTAGTGTATGAAAAATACCCTAAACACTATACCATAATCCATAAGCCCTAAACGTTAAGCCCTAAATCCTATACCCTAAACCCTATACCTTATATCCTAAACCTTAAACCCTAATCCCTAAAGCCTATGTACCCTATACCATAAACCATATACCTTAAACTATAACCCTAAATCCTAAGCCCTAAAGACCGTATACTATAAATGGTAAACTCTTAAATCTCTAAACCAATCATTTTAGCCTCAATTAACATCATTTAGACTAAGAATTTGGTTTAAAGGGCTCAATTTGGCCCAAATCACACCATTAATTGCCATAATTAACTAATTCACTCAATATGTGATGACATGAGGGATAATCAAACCCAAAAACACATTGAATTCTCATAAACAAGTTCAAAAAATTTAAATTATCCTCAATTTCCTTCATGATTAGACCTTATACCCAAATTTTTAAATGTAAACCCTAAACTCTAAGAACTTTAAAACCTAAGCCCTAGTTTACCTATACCTTATGTACTCAGATGTACACCTTAAAACCTAATTATTTATTAATGTAATTAACATCATTTATAGTAATAATTAGGTTCATAAGGCCCAATTATCCCAAATTACATCACTCATCTCCCCAATTTACTAATTTACTCAATCTATGGTGACTTATGGGCTAATTGAGCCCAAAATCACATTTTATAGTCACGAATAGGTTCAAAGAGATTAAGTTGGTATAAATTACCTTTTAAATTAGACCTTATTCACCCTAAAACATTAACCCTATTCCTAAAAACAAATTATGGTCACAAATAGGTTAAATCAACTCAAATTTTCCCTAATTACCTTCGTGATTAGATTTTAAACCCTAAACCCTATCTTGTATATACCTATAATTCTAATCCCTAAACCCTAAGTTGTAAAACCTAAACCAAATGATTTATACATATAATTAACCTCCTTTATTGTAATAATTAGGGTCATAGGGCTCAATTTGGCCCAAATCACATCACTCATTTCTCAAATTTACTCAATATGTGGTGGCCTAGGGGCCAATTGAGCCCAAAATCACATTTTCTAGTCATCAATAGGTTCAAGGATCTTAAATTAGTTATAATTACCTTTATCATTAGAACTTATTTACCATAAAACATTAAACCTATGACAAAAAACATGGCATGGTCATAAATAGGATCAATTAGCTCAAATTATCCTCAATTACTTTCGTGATTTGACTCTAAACCCTTAACCCTATCTCACATATACTTGAAAATTGAATCCATAAAACTTAAATTATAAACCATAAAAAATAATTTATACATGTAATTAACATCCTTTATAATAATAATTAGGTTCACAATGATCAATTTGTCCCAAATCACATCATTTATTTCCCTATTTGATTAGTTTACTCGATCTATGGTGACCTGGGGGCCAATTGAGCCCAAAATCATATTTTGTAGTCACAAATAGGTTTAAGGAGATTAAATTGGTCTCAATTACCTTTATTATTATACATTATTCACCATAAAACATTAAACCTCATCCTAAAAATACATTATGGCCATACATAGGTTCAATCAACTCAAATTATCTTTAATTACCTTCACAATTAGACTCTAAACCCTAAACCCTATCTCACATATACCTAAAACTTTAATCCCTAAACCCTAAATTATAAACCTTGAACCAAATGATTTATCCATTTAATTAAAATTATTTATAGTAAAAATTAGGTTCATAGTGCTCAATTTGGCCCAAATTGCATCACTCATTACCCTAATTGACTAATTTAATCAATTTGTGGTGACTTGGGGGCCAATTAAGCCCAAAATCACATTCTCTAGTCACAAATAGGTTCAAAGAGATAAATTTGTCCCCAATTACCTTTTATATTACACATTATTTAACTTAAAACATAAATAATATGCCCTAATCCCTGAAATCTAAGCCTAAAACCCTAAACCATAAATTGTAAATTCTTAAAACTCTAAACAACTCATTTTATCCCCATTAAAACAATATTTATCTTATACCCTAATTCATTTGTGATTGGACCTTATACCATAAAACCTAAACCATATATACCCTAAAATCCTTAATCCCTAATTTGGAATTTCTACATACATGTTAATATTTGAGCATTGTTCCTATTTTTGAAATTTGGCATTGATGTTGTCATTGATGTCAAATGTTCTTAAGAAAGGTGTTCATGAGGTTATTGAAGAATGTTATTGATTTATATCATTATTAAGAGGTATAAAATTATTTTATGATAATTTAAGACATATTATCAAGGTATAATATCATCAAGAATTTTTTCAAGGTTAGTTGTCAAGTTTCAACAGCTTGAGAAGCCAAGTCATGACATTAGTTATTACATGATGAGACCTTGTGAGAAGGGATGAGCTCGGTGGCCTGGTGAGATGGATACACAAATAATAAGAGGATATATGAGGTTTTTTTAACATGATTATGAGTCATTATATCACTCACGATAATCCCATATTAATCCTACAAGGGTAGGACGTACAGACCTGGTATGCAACTAGACCACCTCTAGACCCTGCTTGGCCTAATGAAGCATTATGAGGTGATATCAAGGCCTATTAATGAATTTTGACATTTTTTTATCATGTGAGATGTTTTTTGAGCATGTAATTTAGGTGGAGAGTGAAATAAAATAGGATTTAAGGTTAGTTTCAAAGCCTAATGTGGTTTGTAGGTCAAAGTTCAAGCAAGCAAAGAGATAGATGATGGCCAAATGAGGTATGAGTTTTAGATTTAAAGATAAGTATGGAAAATTGAGAATTTTAAAAGGTATTTCATGTTTTTTAAAATATTTTTACAAATTTTTAGGTTAAATTTTGAAGTTTAAGGCAAGAAAAGGTGCTTTAAGGTCTCTCGAGTGCACAGAATGGAGGGTTATCAACCTGAGAAGAACTTTCAAGTGTTCATTGGCATGTGTAACCTCTACATGGTAACTTGAGATATTGAGGAGATATGGGTAAGGTTCATAGATAATATCTCCAAACACTATTTTTTTAAATAAGTGTCAATCCTTTATGAACAATCATTGATACCAAAAAAAATGTTAACCCTTTATAAAACCCTAACACTAATTGGATGTGAAATATATTGTTATAAAGTGATTATAATGGATTTGATTTGATATTTTAGATATTTTATCATGATTTAAACTCTCTTATTCATATCCATATATGATTAGTTTATTATGTGAGTGAGTGGACCCTATAGGAAAGGCCTTGTTTCTCAGAGATTTAATGTAGTTTTTAGAGTTGACCAAGTCAAAGTTGATAAATGAATGGAGGATAAAACTTAAGAATTGTAGTTTATGTAAATGGTGGTTTTTGATTATTTTATATCCCTCGGGTGTAATAAACCAGTCATACAAGTTGACCTATTGCTAGCAGTCCTAATGGTGCAAACAATGAGAAACCTAGGCAAAAGTGAAAAGGTGATTAGGGATGAATAAAAGTATATGGATATGTATTTAAATACATTTTAATATTATATATAATATTTTTATATCATTTTATATAGAAAATGGTTTCTTTCAAGTTGACTTATCTAACTTAATGAGGTCTGTGTATAGTGAGGTCATGAGATTGGTTTGTAAGACCAATATTGATATTAGAGATTATGATATATTTGGTGTATGTTGTTATGATTATGTTTTAATATAATATTCATGAATTTTAATTTATATAGTATTCTCTTTCATGTGTCATAAGTTCGTGTTTCCATGATTGTGTTTAAGTCCTTTTGCCCTATATTGTGAAGTTTAAAACACATGGTGATTATATAAAGGTAATTTATATTATTTATGTGTTATTTGTATTCATATTTATTTTGAAAAATTGTGTTTTTGCTTCAGTTTTTCAAAACAAATTTTTTGGGTATGCATAGGCCTATTGTGAATAGTGTTTTAAGAAGAGTTTCAAGCAGTGGTTGAACCTAAAAGGTTTTTTTTAATCTAAATTTAAGTTTTATAAGGTCTATTTGAGTTAAATATGATATTTTCATACCATGTGATTATTTTTATAGTGTTCCAATGAGTTTAAATGGTAATGTGTGCTAATGAAGGCCTAATTGAATTAGGTCTCCTTAAGGCCTAAAATAGGGTTTTTGTCCTCTATGCTATAACCAACCTATTGTAATGTTTGATTCATGTTTTTTCATTTCATAATACATATTTTATTAAAAATATAAGTGGTCAAGTGTGTATATCTGACCAAGAGGTGTATGAGCAAGAGCCTAGTATAAGAATAAGGCCTAATAGGCCTATTTTGCAAGTTAGTAAATGTATGAGTTGAAATGGAAGATATAAAACTTTTAATAGATAAAGTATGTCTTTTATACCATCATAAAGGTGAATATAAACTATCATCAAGATATATTAGGGGTATTTTATGTGACTATCAAGGTCAAAAGACCTAATTTATTTTGAAGAGACCTAATTGAGTGAAGGAGCCTAGAAGGTAGTTTGAAAGGGATAAGAGTGTGAAGAGATAAAGAGGTGGTAATAATTAATTGATTGAAAAAAAATATGTCCTAAATATGATCAAGTTAATTAGTTGGATGAGTTAGTTTTGATTCATCTATGGGGTTGATTTCTCCTTGCAAGTAGGTGATTGTTAAATCCTAGTCAAGTGGATGCTTGGCTAGTTGGGGTTGGTGCTCAAAGTAAAGTTAGTTATTTAATAAATTTTGATGTTTGTATTATATTATTTTAGTAAATTTTCATCATCAATTGGTTTTCTTACCCTTGATTTTTTCCTACTCAAATAAGTGTTTTATGTGTTATGTTCTTATCTCATGTTCATGGTTCTTAATGTGTTGCTAGTTTACTATATTATTTTGATAGTTCATGAATGATAAGGAAAAGTTGTAAAAGTTTTGAACACTGATTCACCACCACCCCCTTCATTAATTGTGCTTAAAATAATTAGTATTAGATTTTTGTCCTTTGAGGGATGTCTAATAGCTTGAAGTTGATTCTAATAAGCATAAGAATATCTTGTGATCAATAAGAAGAAGATAACATGTATGATGAAGTATACTATGACATTAAAGAATTAAAAGCTAAATTAAACCTTGAATCTAAGCTCATAAGTGCTCTTGATGATTTGAAACATCAAAATAAGACTATGGAGTATCTCAAGAGTCAGTTAGAAGGATCAACACAAGGTTTAAGTCAAAGGAAGTTGAGTATGACTAGTTGAAGACAAAGTTAGATTCCTTTAAGAGTAGATCATAAAAAAATGAGTAATATTGAGAGAAATAATGAGAATTTAAAATAATTAAAGAGTACCAACATGATAAAACCAATCAGGAATCCCAATGCAATAAAGGATAAGTCATCATGTAATCATGGTAAGTACAAAAATGTTGTTTGCTACATCTGTCATAATTTAGGACACATTAAAAGATTCTACTCCAAAACATTTATAAGGTACACAAGATTAAATAATACATATGAATCCCATATAATGCACAATGAGGATCAAACATTGGTATGGAAGCCAAAGCAAGTTAGGATAGATCATATAAGCTCAAGATGCAAGATGGCTTATTTACTAAGGAGGAACAAAATACCAAATAGGATTCTATGCTAGCTCAAACTACTTTTCACATTCAATATGAAGGCATGAAATGGTCTATAGATAGTGGTTGATCAAGACACATTATAGGAGATAAAAATAAGTTCATTTCATTAAAGAAGAATGTTACAAGAATAGTGAGGTTTGAAGACAACATAATTGCCAATATAGTTGGCAAGGGTATCTTGAGTTTGGACAATAGAAAGACCAAGACACAAAATATATTATTTTTGGAAGGTTTGAAACATAACCTACTTAGTTTAAATCAAATGTGCAATGAAGAACACACACTAACCTTTCATGACAATGGGTGTGAGATAAACAGAGATAATCAGGAAAGCTAATTGTTAATTCCAAGAGGACTGAGAACAACCTATATTTATTGAATGAGATCAGAAGGAGATATGCTTCATGAACAAGATAGAGGAAATGTGGCTATGAAACATAAGGCTAGTTCACTTAAATTTTTACAACCTAGTCAAGATTAACACTAAGAAATCTATCAAGAACATGCTTAAGATCACCAAACCTACAAACATATTTTTCAAGGCATGTCAACATGGTAATCATACTAGAAGAAGGTTCAAGTCTAAGGATTACTCTATTATAAGACCCTTTGAGTTAATAAACATTGATCTCTATGAACCTACAATATTTCAAATCATTCAAAGAAAAAGCTAATTTATGTTACTCATTAATGATTACATAAGAATGACTTGGGTTTCATTCTTGAAAGAAAAATTGAAAGATCTTAACAAATTTAAGGCATTCAAAGCTCTTGTTGAGAATGAGAAGAATGGGAAGATCAAGTTTCTAAGATATGATATAGGAGGATATTTTTGGTCTAATAAGTTTGATGACTTCTATGAGGTTCATGGAATAAGGAGACAATTCTCATTAGTTAGGACACCTCAGCAGAATGGGGTAGTGGAAAGGAAGAATATAATAGTTTAAGAGATGGATACAACTATGCTAAATTATTTTATATTATCTAATGGATATTGGAGAGAGGTAGTAAGTAATATTATCTATAATTTGAATAGAAGATAGATATGTATTAATGGTAACAAGACCCCTTATGAACTATGGAAGGGTAGACCTGCCAATGTGGAACACATTACAGTGTTTTAGAGAAAATATTTCATCAAAAGAGATGATTAAGACTTGGGAAGGTTTTATTTTATATCTAATGAATGCATATTTTTAGGATAATCATCAATGATCTCATCCTATAGATTTTATAACAAGAGACTATAAAAGATAGTGGAAAGTGCCATTGTGAAGATTGATGAGACAAGGAAATATCACTCATAGTCAAAGAACACTTTAGAGAGTCTAGACTTCATGAATGAAAAATATAATATAGAGGTTGATGATGAAGAACAATTTGAATATAGGTAGGACTCAAAAATACCCTCAAGATAGATTCAAAGAGATCACCCTGAATCTAAAATAATTGGCAACAAGAATGTAGGTATGCAAACAAGAAGAAGACTAGTAAGTAATATAAATCAAGAGAATTTTTCTCTATTATTCAAGATTAAACCTAAGAGTCTTATGTGAATCAATAAAATACAAATTTTAGATAGGTGTTATGAATGAGGAGTTAGACCAAATAGATAAGAATGAGACTTGGGAACTAGTTCCTAGGCCTAAAGACAAGAATGTCATTGGAAAAAAATGCGTGTTTAAAAATAAGTTGAATAAAGATAGAGAAGTCACTAGGAAAAAGGATAGGTTGGTATGCAAAGGATATACAGAAGTTGAAGGGGTAGAATTTGAGGAGACCTTTGCACTAGTAGCAAGATTGGAGGCTATTATATTATTTATGGAATATACAAGATTCAAAAGATTCAAGGTATTCTAAATGGATGTCAAATCTACCTTTTTGAATAGGAATTTAGAGGAAGTGTACATTAAGCAACCTGAAGGGTTCTCATTATCAGATAACAAATAATATGTTTTCAAATTGAAAAAGGATCTCTATGGTCTAAAGTAAGCTCATAGAGATTGGTATGCTAGGTTATATAAGTATATGTTAGATCAAGGATTCAAAAGAGGAGTTGTATGTTAGGGTGTGAATACATTATTCATAAGTCACTATTTATAGAGTACTATTCAAAGGTCATTATTCATGCTGACATGGCATGTGAGCGATGTGGCATGTAGGTGTGCAATGAAGTGGCATGTAGGTGATGTGGTAAGAAGGTGATGTGGCAGGAGGGCCATGAAGGGTCCCAAGTGTGATCAAGATGATGTGATAGGTGTGGGGCTTAGTACTCCACTAGAGGACATGTTTTTTGTCCTTAGTGAGTCACATGTGGGCTGTCACATGGTGTGAAAGACAAAGGGTCATGCTTGGGTCAAATTTTTAAGGGGACCCATGATTCACATGTGTAGAGAAATTCAAAAGGTGATTGTAACACCTTTTTGGACTTGTGTGAGCACATGGAAGAAGAAGATAAGAAATCACTATTGGTGATTGGCCTCACATGTGTGAGTGGGGTATAATTATGAGAGTCACATGGGGTTCTTGGATCTTATTTAAATTATAGAATCTAATTTTTTGACCCTTGGAGATGAAGATAATAATAACACTATTTAGTGTTTGGACTCACTTGTGGAAGTGGGGAGAAAGTTTTGGACTCACATAGAGGTGGTACATGGTCTTGTCTCAAGTGGAGATTCTTTTTCACATGGTGACAAACCTTATGGATATCACATGACACCCCACTCATGTGTGGGTCAAAATTATTTGGAACACTATTGCATTCCTCTCTCTCTCTTACATGTTGTAAAATGTTATAAAAGCATTACTTTTCCTTTGTATTTTGTCATCCTATTAGAGGATCACTCTTGGATCCATGTTAGAGGTTTGAATCTTGTGAGTTTTAAGAATCTTAGCTCACCTAAGATTCTTGGGTTGTAATAATCATCATGCTTAGGTGGTTATATCCTATAATGCTTAGATGAGAGCATGGCTCACCTAAAGTTTGAAACATAGGGATCCTTGAGAATAAGCTTGAAGGATTGTTAACTTAGCTCACCTTGGATGCTTTGGATATAAGCATGGATATATAGGTTGATTATTGGATCTCCCTTGGATGTAATGGTATAAGAATCATGACATTGGAGGTTGGATCTTATAAGGCTTGATTGAAATCTTGGTTTACCTGAGTGCTTGTAAGCACTAGAAAAGAGGTTGATGAGAGGAGCTATTATAGAAGAGAGTTGTTGTGAAAATATGAAGTATAGATGTTACCTTTGTCCCATGGTTTTTCCCTAACTATTTTAGTAGGGTTTCCATGTATATATTTTGTAATGGTTTGTCTCTCATATTATGTTTTTTTTTTGTCTTATTTAATTTCCTCAAATTATATTTATTGCACTTGTAGGAATGTTTTATGTTCCTAACAACTAGTATCATAGCCATGGTTATTGGCCATTTTTTGTGAAAGTATGAGATATAGGTGGAGAGACCAAGATATTAACCAAAAAAAAGTTTACATGGTAGGTTTTCTTTCTATGGAATATGAAGATGCAGATGAGAGTGGAGAATAAGTTGGTGAAGCTTGACTAGATGGATCATAACCAACATAGTGTTCCTATTAATTAAGTAACCACATAGCTTATGGTGGAGAAAGTTGTGGTTTTTTGGCTGGAAAATGGATACAATTTATGGGATCCTACTACCAAAATGAATTGGATAAGATGATGTATAAATCCATGTAGAGGAGGAGGTACCAGAATCTTGATTATGTACCTATTACAGTGGATGGCGAAAGAACATATATAACCTCATGTTCTACAAAAGGAAAAATCCATATGTGTGACATGTGGTAGAGTAGGATGTAACTTGATTATATATTTGGGGTTCAAAAACTCAGTAGGTGTAATGATGTAATAATTAGTGTGATTATTTTCTAATAAATGAGGACAAGTACCATGTTGATCATGGTGGGTAGCAGAATGCTACATATGGAGGAGTCATGTGATTGACTTTATTTGGGTTTTTTCTCTCTAGTCGGCGACCATGGTTGTGAGTGTAGTGTGCACTTGTTATTCAAGAGTTGGAGTAGTGGGACATATTTTTTTATATCATTTCCTACTTGGTGGTCTCATGACAAGACAAAAATATCCAAAAAGGCTATGAGGATGAGACAGAGTTGTTGGTTTATAAAATTAGAGATTATAAGGGTTCTAGTATATGTATGTATGGAGTATAGTGATAAATTCATATAGAGCAAAGGTTTAACAAAGTTTTATTCTATAATTGATGACATGTTGGTTTTAAGACCCATCATGATGAAGATTAATGGTGAGATGATTTGGGTGATTAGGATGAGATGAAGGATCAAACCAAGGATGAAGATACATAGTGGATGGGAAAAGCAAAGAAGTGAAGTATCCCACTTCTTGTGATTATGAATTATCTTCTAGAATTTCTTATAGAGGAGGAGAAGATGGTTTTCCTATGTATCATATTCATAAGGAGGAGTAAAATCTTCATGTAAGCCATGATATGCACTTAACCATATACTTCCAAGTAGTGGGAGTTGTGAACAATTCATGGTAAGATCTTAGATAAAGCATCAAGTATGTGGTGAAGTGGGAATCACTTTAGGTTATTTCAAGTTATATCAGGAGGAGTAGATGTTGATAAAGACATCTGGATAGAGAAGTTTTAGTAGTGTAAAAAACTTATTTTGGGCTTGTGTATGAGTAGTAGTAGGTAGCTTTATGGCAGTAATTTGGCAAAGAGACATAGGTGGTTTAAATTCCTATGTATATGACTTCAAGTGGGATATTTTTAGGGTGTGAAGCCACTATTAATAGGTCACTATTAACAAAGTACTATTCATGAATACTATTCAAAGGTCAATATTCATGGGTCACTATTCATGGTGAAATGACATGTGGGTGATGTGGAATGTGGGTGTGAAGTGATGTGGTAAGAGGGCCCATAAAGGGTCCCAAGTGTGATCAGGATGATTTGATAGGTATGGGGCTTAGTACTCCACTAGAGGACATATGTTTTGTTCTTAGTGAGTCACATGTGGGTTTTCACATGGTGTAAAATACAAAGGGTCATGCATGGGTTGAATTTTTAAGGAGACCCATGATTTACATGTGTAGAGAAAGTCAAAAGGTGATTGTAACACCTTTTTGGACTTATGTGAGCACATAGAAGAAGAAGACAAGAAATCACTATTGGTGATTGTCCTCACATGTGTGAGTGGGGAGAAATTATAGGAATCACATGGGATGGCTTGTATCTTGTCTAAATTAGATAATCTAGTTTGTTCACCCTTGGATATGAAGACAAGAATAACACTATTTAATGTTTGGACTCACTTTTGGAAGTGGGAAGAAAGTTTTGGAAGCACATGGAGGTGGCACATGGTCTTGTCTCAAGTGGAGATGATTTTTCACATGGTGATAAATATTATGGATATTACATGACACTCCACTCATGTGTGGGTCTAAATCCTTTGGACCACTATTGAATTATCTCTCCTTTCCCACTTACATTTTACAAAATGCTATAAAAGAATTACTTCTCTTTTGTATTTTTTCATCATGTTTGAGGATCACTCTTGGATCCATGTTTAAGGTTTGAATCTTGTAAGGATTAGGAAGATTAGCTCACCTAAGATGATTAGATTGTAAGAATCATCATGCTTATGTGGTTAGAGCCTATAAGGTTTAGATGATAGCATGGCTCACCTAGAGTTTGAAGTATGGTGATCCTTGAGGATGAACTTGAAGGCTTGTTAGCTTAGCTCATGGTTGGAGGTTGATTCTTGCATCACCTTGGATGATTTGGATATAATTCTAGAGATAGAGGTTGATGCGTGAAGCACCCTTGGATGCTATGGTATTAGCATCATGATGTTGGAGGTTGGATCCTATAAGTATTGGTTGTAAGCTTTGTTTGCTAGAGTGCTTGTAAGCACTCGAAAGGAGTTATTGAGAGGAGTTATTGTAGAAGAGAGTTGCTAATGGGAATATGAAGTTTGGATACTACCTTTGCCCCACAATTTTTCCCTAGCTAGTTTATCAAGGTTTCTACATATATTTTGTGTAATGGTTTGTCTCCCCTATTTTGTGTATTTCTATATTTTTTTAATTTATACAATTTAAATTTAATTACACATGTAGGAATGTTTTGTATTCCTAACATTATAGATAGTAATCTATACATAAGGATATAATATGACCATTAGTTGATAGTAGTTATCTATGTGGATGACATATTCTTTAGTTAAAATAATGAGAACATGACCAAGGCCTTTGTAAAGGTGATTAAGAAAGAGTTTGAGATTCCATGCTAGGAGAACTATCATTCTTTCTTGGGTTGCAAATCACTCAATCTGAAAAAGGTATATTTATCTCACAAGCCAAGTACATAAGATAGATGTTGAGTAAGTTTGAGATGGAAGATTTCAAGGTGTTTAATACACCCATGATCACAGGATATAAGTTGAGAAAGGAAGATGAGTCTTCAAATTTCAATCAGACATCATATATGTCAATGATTAGAAGTTTGTTGTATACCATTGCCTCTAAACCTGACATGATGTAAGCAGTAGGTCTTGTGGGAAGGTTTCAAGTAGATCCAAAGGAGAATAATCTAAAAGTATTCAAAAGTATACTTAGGTATATCAAGGGGATTGTAGGGCATGGATTGTGGTATCCAAGAAGCAAAGAGTTTAATTTGATAGCCTACATAGATGCAGATTCGGTAGGAAATATAGATGATAGGAAAAGTACCAATGGAGGAGCCTTCTTCTTAGGTGGGTTCCTAGTTTAATGGATAATCAAGAATTAACCATTAGTATCATTGTTCATGTGTTAGTTTAAGTACATTTTAGTAGCTTCATGTTGCACTCAGATCCTATGGATGAGATAGACCCTAAAAGACTACAAAGTAGAGTATGATGATCTTAGCCCTAAGTATTGTGATAATATAAATGTTATAAGCATCTCAAAGAACCATATCATACATTCAAGGACAAAACACATTCCTATCATTTATCATTTTATAAGAGACCAGGTGAGTAAAAAAAGTGTAAAACTTGAATATGTTTCTACATGGGATCAAATTGAAGACATCTTAACCAAACCACTTCCATAGGTAACTTTTGAACACCTAAGACATTAATTTGGTGTAATTCCTACCCATAACAATCATTTAAAAAGTCAAGTAATTAGGAGGAGATAATCATGCTCATTATCTCCAATAATAGGTGAGTTATTCCAATAAGGTATGCAAGGAGATAGGGGAGCATGTTTGTATTATGTCTCATAAAGTAATAAGTCCTATGTGTTGAGTATTTTGGTTGCAAGGAGTGTGATCCAAGGAGTTGCAAACATCACTTTATCATTTATGTCAAAGGGAGAGAAATATAAAAATATATAGATAAGAATTATCAATATGTTTTTCCATCAATGAAAAAGGGGATAGATTTTTGAGTATTGTTCATATTGTTAAAGTTTGGCATTGATGTTGTCATTAATGTCAAAGGTTCTTAAGAAAAGTGTTCATGAGGTCATTGAAGAACGTTCTTACTTGATAATATCATTAAGAGGTATGTCATTGGTTGAGTACCATGTAATACATATGATCAAGGTATAAGAGCATCAAAAATTGTTTCAATTTCTTTTATCAAATTTCAAGATCTTGAGAAGCCTAGTCATGACATTGGTCATTACATGAAGAGACTTTATGAGAAGGTATGAGTTTGGTGGCCTAGTGAGATGGATTCATATAATCATAAGATTTTGTATGAGGTTTTTTGAACATGCATATGAGGCATTGGATCAATCATGATAATCTTAAAGTGAGCCTTCAAGGGTAGGTCCTATAGACCTGGTATGCAACTAGACCACTTCTAAGCCCTGCTTGGCCTGATGAAAGATTATGAGGTCTTTTCAAGACCTATGAAGGATGTTTGAAATTTTTTAATTATGTGAGATGTTGTGTGATAATTTAAGTGAGGTGGAGATTGAAGGATAAGAGGCTTGAAGGTCAGTTTTATTGCCTAATGTGGTTTGTAGGTTAAGGTCCAAATAAGAAAAGAGAGAGATGGTAGCCAAATGAGGTATGAGTTTTAGATTTCAAGATAAGTATGGAAAAATTATATTTTTTATATTTATTTCATATTTTTAAAAATGTTTTGATCAATTTTTAGGTTAAAGTTTGAATTTTAAGTCAAGAAAAAGTGCTTTAAGGTCTCTCAAGTACATAAAATGGAGGGTTATCAACTCAAGAAGAACTTTTAAGTGTTCATTAGCATGTGTAACCTCTACATGGGAACTTGGGATATTGAGGAGAGATGAGTAAGGTTTTTAGATAAGATATCCAAGCATTAGTTTTGTAAATCAAGGGCAATCCTTTATGAATAATTGTTAAGATCAGAAATAGTATTAACCCTCTTTAAAACCCTAACACTAATCTGATGTGAGATATATTGTTATAAAGTAATTACAATGGATTGGAATGGATATTTTAACTATTATATCATGAATTAAAATCTCTTATCCATATCTAAGTGTGATTATTTTGTCAGGTGAGTGAGTGGACACTATAGGAAAGACCTTATTTCATGAAGATTTATTATGGTTATCAATGTTGACCAAGTCAAAGTTGCTAAATGAATGGAGGAAAAAAATTGAGACTTTTATTTGATGGTAATGGTGGTTTATAATTATTTTATATCCTTCATGTGTGATAAAATATTCATACAATTTGACCTATCGCTAACAAGTCTAATGGTACAAACAATGAAAAAACTAGGCAGAAGAGAGAAGGTGATTAGGGATATGTTATCATGGATTAGTGATGAATCCAAGTTCATGGATATGTTTTTAAATACATATAATAAATTTTAATATTATATATAATATTTTGAGATCATTTTATATATCAAAAAGTTTCTCTGAAGTTAACTTATCTAGATTAGTGAGGTCTATGTACAGTAAGGTCATGAGATTGATCTTCAAGACCAATATTGCTATTAGATATTATGATATATATGTTAGAGTTTATTATAAGTATGTTTTAATATCATATTCATTCATTTTAATTTATTTATTATTCTATTTCATGAGTCAAAATTTCATGTTTTCATGATTGTGTTTTGAGGCTAATTGGCAGTTCTGAGTGGGCTCTTTATAAAGAAGGGTTTGAGTCATTTTTCCCTATATTGTGAAGTATAAAAAACATGGTGATTATATTAACATCTATTATATTTTTTATGTTTTATGTTTTTCCATGGTTGTTTTTAAAAAATTTGTTATTGCTTCAGTTGTTCAAAACAGATTTTCTAGGTATATACAGGCCTATTGGGAACAACATTTTGAGAAGAGGTTCAAGAAGTGGTTGGACATAAAATGTGTTGTGAAAAAAAAGAGAAGTTAGATAAGGTATATTTTATTTAAATATGATATTTTCCTACTATTTTATAATTTTAATATTGTTCCAAGGAGTTCAAATGGAAATGTGTGCTAATGAAGGCCTAATTGAATTAGGTCTCCTTAAGGCCTAAAAGGGGTTTTTGGTCCTATATGATATAACATACCTATTTTAATGTTTTTTTCATGTTATAAGTCCTATTTTATTTAAAATATAAGTGTAAAAGTTTTTATATCTGACCAATAGGTGTATGAACAAGAGCCTAGTATAAGAATAAGGCCTAATAGGCCTATTTTACAAGTTAATGAATGTATGCATTGAAGTAGAAGATATATAACTTTAAAGAGATAAATTATGTATCCTATACCATCATTATGGTGAATATAAACTATAATAAATATCTAACATGGATACTATAGATGAATATCAAGGTCAAATGACCTAATCTATCTTGAAGAGACCAAATTGAGCGAAGGAGCCTAGAAGGCAGTTTGAGAGGGCTAAGAGTGTAAAGAGATAAAGAGGTGGTCATCATTATCTAATTGATAAAAAATATGTCCTAAATTTTATCAAGTAAATCAAGTTTATTATATGTTTTTGAGTTATTTTTGTGGTTGGTGCCTCCTTGCAAGTAGGTGGTTGTTAAAGCCTAGTCAAGTGGGTGCTTGGCTAGTTGGGGTTGCTGCTCTAAATGAAGTTGGTGATTCACTAAATTTTGATTTTTATCTTATAGTATTGTATTCCATTTTCATCATCATTTTTATTTATTCCCCTTTAGGGTTTTCCACTCAAATAAGTGTTTTATGTGTTATGCTTTTATCTCATACTCATGGTTCTTAATGTGTTGTTAATTTACTATATGGTTTTGATAGTTCATGAATGATAAGGTAAAGTTGTAAAAGTTTGTAACTCCATTGATGAAGTTCCTTACCATGATATTTTAACACATGCCTTAAGTCTTAGGAATGGCATGGATTCTTGAGCCTCAAGCATGGATCTACAACACATAACTGAATGCATGTTTTCTGCTAACAATAAAAAATGTAACTTATCCCATGCTAGAAACTATCTATTTTATACAATTTTTCCTTTAAAATAGTAATTCAACATCAACTAAATCTCCTCTTTCTAAATATATGATTTTTTTTATGTTTTAATGCTTTAAGGTTGTTATTTATATTTATTGACTAAGTATGTAATTTTTAGAGCTATATGCCATGACTATTCTTGTTCATATTTATTTATGTGTTTTTTTATTCGTTTATCCAAACTGAAAAAAAATATGGTTACAAACTAGATCAAATTCTATGCACATTAAAAAAAATCTATTTTTTGATTTTTTATGTAGTTAGGGGGTGCACGGTTGGCTATACATTTTTTATCATATTTTAGAGTATACTAACTTCTAAAATTAGTTAAAAAATATTCATTTATTAATTTAAAAAAAACATAGGCTGCAAACTAAATGATCTTACCTAGATTTCTACCAAGGGGTTTAAATAAAAATCAAACATTGCTCAAAAAATGGTGGGGTTCACAAACAACTATCTAGTATGATTTTTATTAAAAATAGTACCACCTCTTCAAATTTATTATGTTTGACCTACTTATACTTAATTATTTTTAAAAAATAGTTTAAAAACTAGACTCCAAATTCTACAATTCATCTTCATATGACATCTTCAAATTGTGAGTGTAGATATCTCAAATAGTCAGTATAATTCTAGGTTTCATGTTTTTTAGGAAAAATATGTCTACTTAAGACCCCATTTTGGACCCCCAATTCCATGTACTTACCTATGTATTGATTCCTTTCCTCTTTCCCATAGCTCTTTACTTAGTTTTTTTTTTTTTTTTGCTTTTGATATTTATTAAGGACTATTTCATATATGTTTCATTTGTGGGACACTCAAGGGAGCATAGTTCCTAGCTTCAGACCCAAA
Source organism: Torreya grandis (assembly GCA_037957365.1). Lineage (NCBI taxonomy): Eukaryota > Viridiplantae > Streptophyta > Pinopsida > Cupressales > Taxaceae > Torreya > Torreya grandis. The sequence continues at coordinate 882,804 of JARHVA010005606.1, read as the reverse complement.
TTCATGGGATTCACCTCATAGATACGTCCATGTACATTTTATCTTTTCTTTATCCTAGTCATTTCATTTTGTTTTATTTATATAATAAAACTCAGGTAAATTTAGTCATTAAAATTAACAATTTATGCATTGGATGTCCACTTGAGGTCACTTTACCCTTAACATATCACTTGACCCATTTTAGGGGCCCTTTTGATCTAATTTTAATCACAAGGCAGTTACAAATAGCACCTAAGGCTATATAACACCACATGAGACCCATAATGGTGTAATCCCTTAGTGATTTATGTCCTTTCACCCTCCAAAAAATAATTTTGTATCTCTATAAGAGGATTAGGGTTGATCTAGACCTACTCTTAAGTCACCCTCCCAAGTCATTTTTATTAGAACACTATATAAACATTACTTTCAGACTCTTACACTCTATGTGGATATTATCATAGATACACACACAAAATTACCACTTCACATTGAGAGAATATTCCCAATTCTTATGATATTGTATTTATTCAGCCCATACATTTGATAATCCAACCCTTTGGTAGGTATCTAGAACTTATTTTTTCTCTTAATTTTTATATATTTATTATGAAAGGAAGTAAATAAGAAACTAGTAATAAGGGTGTGGTAGAAGAACCTAATTTTTGATGTGCATGTAATCTAAATGAGTTTGGAGAGCTCCTCTTTGTCTTGGAAGGAATAACCTATAGATGAGAAATCACTAACAAAAGGGGTTATTATCAATATAGTTAGGTGGACTACCTAGTATGAGCTAGATCTAAGAAGTGTGAGCTTGCGAGGAGGCTATCAATCCACTCTTTGATTACAATTAAGTTAGAAGAGATAAAATAAAAGTAATTGAATAAAATAAAAAAAAATAACTAAAATGAAATACAAGAAGAAATGAATGTTTGTTAGGGATAATGATTAAATATAACAATAGGAGGTCAATACTAGCGCTAAAATATATCAGGTCATATTCATAAAATTAGGCAAGGGTTTACGTACAAGAAGGGACATAGAAAGTTGATTTGTTTAAGGGTAAGGGGTTGAAAATAACTTTTTATTTCTTATTATAGTGATCTTTGATAGTTAAGCTGACCATCGATAGTTGTGTAAACATCAACAGTTGGAGGTGATTGTCAATGGTTATGTTGATCATCTATGGTCACCTATGAAATTCTAGAGGTGTTTAAAAAAGAGTTGTATAATGGGCTAATTTTTAGGTAAGGGTTTTCTAAGGTTTTGGTGGGGGATAGGGAAGTCAAAAAATAGGTGTAGGAGGTGTAATTCAAGACTGGAAGTCAGAAACCAAATAAAACAAAGCTAAAATACAAAGTGTACTTGTTTTCTTATTGAATGCTTGATGGCTAATGGTTTGAGAAATTTTGGTAGAGTAACAATACTTTACCTCAAGATTAATTTTGGTAGAGGTTTAGATCTCTATTGTAGTTGCTAAATTTCTAAAAAGAAGATTGGACAGAAAGCTTAAATACCTAAATGTTATAATGCTTTTATGATTGATGGATGGATGGATTCATCTCACCTCTTACTCCCATCCTTTTATAGGTAAAGAGATATGGAGGATATAAGTTTCCCTATAAGGTTGGTTTGTTTATTTCAATGATTGGGAGTTTGTTATCAATGAGCAAGGTGGACATATTTAATTGTGTCATGCTAGCTTACACACATAGCTGATATTTATTTAAGAATGAGGAAGACATGACCATCGATGATCAACTTAACCATTGGTTGTCAAGTTGACCATCAATTTTTGAGTGTTTAGAGTAAAAATTGGTCAAGGTGACTTAAAAAGGGTTGGGTAATGGTTAAGTCATTGAATTAGTGAGATTAGTTAGCTTAGTAGCTAATTAGACCCCAGGTCTGATGGGTTGATTAGTGGGTCAAGAAGGGTTAGGTGGTCCCTAAGGTATGCTGAGGTATTTTGACATATAGAAACATCATGTGAAATTTTTTAATGTCTACATTTTGCCCATTTTTATGTAGCTTTAAATCAACAAGCTACAAAACAAAAATAGATTGTTGGTCAAAATTCAGATTACCTTGAGTATGGGAGGAGGTGTTCCCCCTCAAACTAGAAGTCGATGAGGTGAAACCAAAATAAATTTAGGGTTTAATAAGTGGTGTATGGTGAGTCATGAGGTTCATGACAAGGGTAGTTAGGCATTTGAAGTACAAACATGTGCACAAAATTTGACTAAATGTGATAGCTAATATCACACAAAGACTAAGGTTACCATAGTTGGTAAAAATAAGGTCAATTTTACAAGGACTGGTGACAGGGTAACTGGGCCACAATATTAGGCATAGCTGATTAGGTCATCCCTATCAAGTCTCATAGACAAGGTCAATGTTTTTGTAGGTATCTAAGGTAAGAAGTGATCCTTTGAAAAACACAAATGGTCTAGTGTGCACTAAGTGGTTCAAATTTCAAATTTTCAACATGGTAAGGTTGGTTGATGCAATCAAAAAGGACCAAGGTAAGGTCATCACAAAAAAATATGATAGTTCAGGCCACAAATGGCCAATGTTAAGGTATATGTGGTTGCTTTTTTGGTCAGTCAGAGAGGGTATTCTCTAAAGGTTGGTTTTGGTTTAGGGGAGAAGTTCATCTCCAAAAAATGAGGCACTAAGGTATTGGTGCCTAAAAATTTTAAATATGTGGGTATCTTGATCATCGATGATCAAGGGTCCCAAGATTGATCATTGATAGTCACCCTGACTATCAACAATTAGAGGGAAAACCTAAAAGGCTAGATGATAAGAAGTAAAAAACAAAAAGTATTATAATGTTTAGCTTGTTGACTCCCATGCTTTATGTGCATTCTAGTGATTTGGTAATTTGGTGTTTTGTATGAGAAGGTTGACTGAGCATTTCGCTAACTTATTGATTATGGTGATTTAGGAAAAAGGTAAGAAACTAGTAATAAGGGTGTGGTAGAATAACATGGTTTCTATGTGCACATGATCTAGACAAGTATGGATAGTTCCTTTTTTTCTTGAAAGTATGACTTGTAGATAAGAAAACACTAACAAAAGGGGTTGTTATAAATATAGTTAGGTGGAGTACCTAGTATGAACTATATCCAAGAAGCATGAGCTTGCTAAGAGGATGTAAATCCACTCTTTGATAAAAATTAAGTTGGAAGAGATAAATGAAAATACTTGCATCAAATAATATAAAGTAACTAAAATGAAATATAAGAAGAAATGAATGTTTTTTAGAGACAATAACTAAATATAGTAATAGTAGGTCAATACTAGTGCTAAAATAGATTAGGTCAAGTTCATAAAATTAGCCAAGGGTCTATGAATAGTTAGGGACACAAAAAGTTAGATTTGGTTGGGGGTAAGGTGTTGGAAATAAATTGTTATTTCTTACCATAGTGATCATCAGTGATTAAAGTGATTGTTGGTTGTTGGGTAACCATCAATAATTGGAAGTGACCATCGATGGTTGTGATGATCATCAATGATTGCTTATAAAATTCTAGAGGTGTTTAGAAAAGAGTTTCATAATGGGTTAATGATTAGGTAAGGGTTTGTTAAGGGTCTGGTTAGGGGTGAGGAAGTCATAATATAGGTGTAAGAAGTTTGATTTAGGCTTAGAAGTCAAACACTAAACAAACAAAGTTGAAATACAAACTACCTATGGCTTATTAAATGGTTGGTGACTAGTGGTTGGAGTAATTTTGGTAGAGGTTCAGATCTCTATTGCATTTGATAAATTATTGAAAGGAAGATTGGCTAGAAATATTGTATACATGTATGATAGAATGCTCTTGGGATTGATTGATCCATTTCACCTCCTACTCCCCTCCTTTTATAAGAAAAGATATATGGAGGATAGAAGGTTCCCTAGGAGGTTGGCTTGCTGATTTTGATGCTTAAGAGTTCATTATTAATGGGCAAGGTAGACATATTTAATTATGCCTATTTGTTTGTACACATCTGGTATTATTTAAGAATGAGGAAGACCTGACCATCGATGGTCAGCCTAACCATTAATGGTCAAGCTAACCATCAACAGTTGAGGGTTTAGAGTAAAATGAGTTAAGGAGAGTTAAAAAGGGTTGGGTGAAGGGTTAGTTAGTAAATTAGTGAGTTAGTTAGATTAGTATCTAACTAGACTCAAATTCTAATGGGTTAATTAGTGGGTTGAGAAAGCTTAGGTGGTCCCTAAAGGGGTCTGAGGCATTTTGACATCTAGAACCATCATGTGTAGTTTTCTAGTGTCTATATTTTACCCCTTTTTATTATATAGTTTTGAATTAACAAGTTGTAAAACACAAATGGATTATTGGTCAAAGGTCTAGTTACCCTAAGTATGGGATGATATATTCTCCCTCACATCAAGAGTTGATGAGGTGAAACCAAAATCAAGTTGGGGTTTGATAAGTGTTGTATGGTGATAAGGGTGGTTGGGTATTCAAAGCACAAACATGCATATAAAATGTGACTAAGTGTTATATCTAAGATCACACAAAGACTAAGGTTGACAATATTGGTAAAAATAAGGTTGGTTCTAGAAGGATTAGTGATTGGGTAACTGGGCCACAGTGTTAGGCATAGTTGACCATGTTATTCCTATCAAAGTCACCTAGATAGGTTTGGTGTTGTTGAAGTATCCAAGGTAGGAAGTGCTCCTTTGAAAAACATAAATGGTCTGGTGTGCACTAGGTAGTGTAAATTTCAAATGTTCAACATAGAAAGGTTGGTGAATGTAGTTAAAAAGGACCAAGTCAAGGTCATCACAAAAAATGTGATAGTTTAGGCCAAAAAATGGCCAATGTCAAGGTAGATATAATTGGGTGGTTGGTCAGTTAAAGAGGGTATTCTCCAAAGGTTGGTTTTGGTTTGGTGGAAAAGGTCATCTCCAAAAATGAGGCACTAAGGTATTGGTGCCTAAAATTTTTTTAGATGTGGTTTTCTTGACCATCAATGATTAGGGGTCCCAAGATTGACTGTTGATGATCACCCTAACCATTTATGGTTAGGGGGAAACCCTAAAAGGCTAGAGGATAAAAAGTGGAAAATAAAAATTATTTTCACTTTTATCTTATTGACTCCTATGGTTTCTGTGCATTTTAGTGATTTGGCATTTTGTGTGAGAGGGTTGACTAAGCATTTTGTTGACTTGGTGATTATTGATTGGTTAGAGGTGTGTGTTGAGGTGATCTGCTAGGACCAAGTATACAAGGTGGATGAGGATGTGGTCGAGTAGTAGGACATGGGCTTCATCCTTAAAAATGGTCAAAGAATGAGGTTGGTGGTGTTTTAAATTGATATATTAATGGATTTGGCTTTTTTGAAGTTAAATTTGGGTAGTTTGTGGTTATTTTGGTAGGTTTTTAGGGGGTTTAACCTAGATTTAATTTTTGTTTATGATTTGAAAAATTAGTCAATAAAATTTGAAATTGAAAGAGTATTTGGGTTGGAGGTAGGGTATAGGATAGAATTAGGTAATTTATTTTTTGAATTTTATTATTTTTTTGGGTTTTAAGAAGGTAGGGTTAGGTGTTTTTCCATTGATGGTCACACATAGTGACCATCAGTGGTTCACCATTGATGATCATATTTGACCATCAATGGTCAAACTTGACCATTAGTGGTTGACTACCCAAGCAAAAAGGTCACTTGATCATCGGTGGTCATAATGACCATCAATGGTTAAGTGATTGAAGAAGGTGTGTTTTAATAAAAATATATAGGAAAAAAAATTTAAATTTTTTAAAAGGGTTGGAGTAGTTAAAATGCCAAGTGTAAGTTAGGATAGGGCAATTTTTAAGTAAGAGTGATGTGTTGAAATGGTTTTTGGTTAGAGTTAGGTGTTGGTTTGATAAGTTTAGGGAAGATGTTGAAAATTTTTTAGGTTAGGGTAGATGTTTTTGGATAAAAGAGTTAGATGTTTGGTTTGATGGGTTAGGGTATGTATTGAAAATTTTGTAGGTTAGGGTAGTATTAAAATAGGATGATTTAGGCAGGTTTAGGTTGACAAATAGGTTAATGTAGATAGAATTAATTCAATGAATGAATATGATTAATGGTAATGGAAAACTAAGTGTGCATGCTAACTAGATTTTTTTACAAGTATGAGATCATATTCAGATGAGGTATTGAGTCCCTAAGATATTTTTAGAGATCCATGGAGGGATGATCAAGGATTATTGGACACATATGGAAGAAGTTAACCTGAAAGCTATGAGACACTATTAGCACCTACCATAAGATGCAGTGATGATCATGGCCCTCAATAAGATATGGGATCTATCCATAAACACCTTCCTCTTACTGATAGGAGAGATGGCCATCCTACTAGAGGATGTTTATAGGATTATATGGCTGCCCATTTTGGGGGAGCCAATATACCATATTGAGAGTGAGGAGAAGGATGATCAAATGGAGCTTCTATATGGTGAGGATTAGGCCCTAACCAATTGGCATGTTGGTGGCTTCATTTATGGGCCATTGTACTAGAGGTCTCAAGATGAGAGATGTTTGATGATGATGATGATGTTGGTGATCTGCTATTTTGGTAATTCCTAATTTGAGAAGTGGGCAATTTATTTATCTACTTTTAGGTGTGCTGGTAGAGATGTTGCTTAGTAGGATAGTGTTTGGGTGGGCACCAATTTTGTTACTCTAAATATACAAGGAGTTACAAGGATTCTAAGCTCATCAAAGGTATGAGGTCAGCATGGTTTTTGTTCTCTATTGTTGGGACTATGAATATATTAGGATTCATATATTATTGGTGCTAACATGAGAGGGATACACCTATATGGACTTTAGAGTGAGCTTCATATAGTGGACGGGTGACTATGCACTCATAAGAGATGGTAGAGGCATGAGAGATATTAATTGGTTAAAGAATGCACTTGATGGGTTGGTTTTAGGGGATGTTGTTTAGAGGTCATATGTTGGATTTCCTAGGTGGGCCCTCTATAGCTATCATACATAATCATTACAGATCTAGAGATGGATATATAAGAGGAGATAGGGTGATATTAAGCTCATCCCATTTGACAGAGTTTAGAGGTAGTTTGGTCTAGTGTAGGGGATTCTAGGTCTATTATTTAGGTACATGAGGGAGGATGCTAAGTTTTTACTTCCTGAGTCATAGCCAAAGGAGGTGGTCCCAGATCATGAGGAGATATCCATTAGAAAAAGGGTTGATGATGAAATTTTTGTTAATGGCTATGTATCATGGTACTAGGCCATTTATGCCATGACTAATTTTGGGTGGGATGATGGGGGTCAATAGGCCATGGATGTGGAGCCAACTAGTGGGGGTATATAGGTATAGGTACAAGGTGGTCACCTTAATGGATAGGTACGAGTAGCATAGGTTATTACACATGCATAGTATATCATTATAGGGACATGTGACCACATTATAGGGCTATATTGTGACATTATAGGGTTAAGTTGCCATCATGATAGATGAAAGGGATTAGGCCAAGATATCACTAGGCTTGGTGACCCAGGAGAGGGACACCTTGAGACAAAGAGGAAGAATAATGATAGTGTTAGTAAGACCACCAAGTACCATCCCTATAATGTGGTACTTGCACACAGTGGAGGAGTTGAGGTATTATGAGGCCATAGTGTTGACATAGTGTCTTGAGCAACCTCAATGGGGTGAGTACAAAGACAACTTAGTAGGTGGGCTAGTTGTGGCAACTCCAAGTCAGTGGGTCACTTTAGTGGGTGGATAGGTAGGCATCCCAAGAGGATTAGCACCAAATGGTAGTGGTAGTGTAGGTGGGGCTAATGGTAGTGGTACCCTAGGGGCATGATGTATGGATACATAGATATAGATATACATGATTTTAGTGCCAGTTTGCATGCCAATGCAATGAGATGTACATGCTTTGAGATAGAGAGATATACATTATTATATGTATTATTTATTTTGATGACATGATGTTTATGATGTTCATGATGATATATAGATGTGGTTTATATATAGATGTGATACATACTTCATGGTTTATAGTGTACATATTTTGATGTTTTATGTTTATGCTTATGAGATGTGAACTCAGTAGCTTAGGAATGTGATGATTATGGATGGTGTTTTATGATTATAAATGATTATGATGTTTATGATGATGTGTGGTTTAATTATGGTTATTGATGGTTTGATTATGGTTATTGATGTGGTTTATGATTTGATGTTTTGGTTTTGTTTATAGATATGTGATATGGTAATTATGGTGACAATGTTAATGAAAGCACATAAATCAAATCAGATATAGCTATGGGAAAAGAGATAACAATCACGAGACATATGTCTACATGAACCAATGATGAGAGGACAAGAAAAAAAGCATGATGCTTTTTTATTGGTAAGGACAAAATAAGAACCAAAGTTAGATTGGCTTAGGGAACATAATTATTTCAAATTCTTCACATTAGCATGGTTTGGTTGATAAAAAGGGGTCTTGATCACACTATGTAAAATAAAATCATAATCCATTGATCTATAAATGGTATAAAGGGGAGATGGGTGGTAGGTGAAGGGAAAATGGGTGATAGGTAAGGTAACCTTATGTGGGTTAGTTTACCCCTTCTATAGGTGACCTAAGAACCATAATAGATAAGTCCATGTATTCATGTAAGGTGTACATTGATCGATGTGGGAAGTCTACTAATACTATACAATAAATCTAATTGCAACTTCCTTGGGATAACTTATTTTGATTTTAATATAGGGTCTTTTGTTATTATTGTTTTGATAAGTTTGTGAAGATGATCGATGTGGGAAGCTTCAAATTATTTCTTTTGACAAATTTAAATTAGCCATCCTTCAAGGGAATGTTCTAAGTTTAGGTTTATTTATTTGGTAGCTGTCCTTCAAGGGAACTCTATCTTTTTAAGCAATTTTAGTTTTGGGAAGCTGTCCTTCAAGGAAAGTCTATCTTTTTAAGCAATTTTAGTTTTGGGAAGCTATCCTTTAAGGGAGTAGTCTGTAATTCTAGAGACATGGACCCAAATGATATTTTGGTATCCCAAATTGTTTTGACGGTGGGTTTATACATGGACAAGTTTATATAGGCTTAAAGGTTTACCTTTATGAGGGAAAAAAACTTAGCACAAAAGGTTAATGATAGGTGAAAGGGGTGATTTTGAGAGACAATGACCATGGATTTCATCTAATTAGAGATGAAAAGTATCTATGAGAACCATGTTAAGGGTAGAGCCATGGTACCCATATTTAGGATTAGGCTATGACTATGATGGTTAATCGCATGGTTCTACGTTGTAATTGGTTGTCCTCAAAGGGATGAGGATAGGTAAGTGAAGATGAAAGTCTTGTAAATAAAAAGATGAACTTAAGTTAGACAAAATATGAGTTTGATCCTTATTTAACAAAATAATGGATGTAAATGTGAAGCATTAAGAGGCTCAAGTTCTATTTTTCCTTTAAGAGAGGACAAATGGTAAGCTCCTAATCCATACTTGTGGGTTATGATGTAGGTTCCAAGATAATTGAAATCAAACTTGCCTCCTTTGCTTTTCTCCATATTGGTTACATGTGGGTTTTCCTTAAGGATGAGGTATCTGATATTGAATTCACTTTATCTCAAGTGCTTGTTATAGGCACACTTGATTCACTCTTGGTAGACATGAAGATGGTTAAGTGCTACTAGGTGATGCTCATCAAGTAGCTCAAGTCATGCTAGACATTCTTGATGATAGTCACTTTCAGAAATGATGTCTTGCAAGGATATATAAAGATAAGGAATCTAGACTTTGAGAGGTAAGACTACCTCTGCTCTGAAGACTAGAGATAAAGGGGTAGCACTCATAGAGGTTTAAATGCTAGTGTGATAGGCCCATAAATAGAAAGGGATGTGCAAGTGCCAATCTAAACCTGAAGCACTGACTACTTTGGTTAACATTTTATTGAGGCTTTTGTTAGAGGCTTCTACCTATCCATTTATTTATGGATAGTAAGGTGAGGAAAAGCTTAACTTGATGCCAAATGAGTTGTAAAGACCTTAGACTTGCTTATTTTTGAAATATTTGCCATTATCATTAATGACCTTATGGGGAACACCAAAATGATATATGATATGATGATTAATAAATTCAACTATCTTGCTAGCTTTGGTTAAGATGAGACGAATAGACTCCACCTATTTGGTGAAATACTCAGTCATAGTGATAATGGATTAGTGTCACTGTGAAGAATGAGGACTGATTTTCCTAATGAGATCAAGTCCCCATTATGAGAAGGGCCAATAGTCTTTGGATACTTGAAGGCCATGGGTAGGTGCATGATGTAAATTGACATGGTGTTGACATTTAACACACTTCTTTACATAATCACAATAGTCTTGGTTGAGGGTGGTCCAATAATAGCCAAGGTGAAGGATATGTTTAGTGACAGTTAAACCACTAAAGTTTCCCCCACAAATTCCATCATGCATTTCCTTGATAGCATGAGAAGCTTCATGACTATGTAGACAATGATGAAGGAGGCCGTCAAAACCATGCTTTTAAAGGATTCCCCCTAATATGGTATAATGAGAGGTACTCTAAACAAAGGCTCTTTAGGCATTCTTAGAGAGGTTGGGAGGAACAATGCTGAGGTTGAGGTAGTTGGAGATTTACTCATACCATATGTCTGATGGAAATGCTCCCACACTAAAAATGGTAGGAAGGTTGGAATGGATATAAGAGGTTGTAATAAAGTGGTGGATGGTAAAATAATTAGAATCGATAGGTGTGGATGGGATTTGGGAAGAAATAGAAGCCATTATATCTACAAAAATTTTGGTAGATCATGGAACAGACTGGATAAGGTAGTGATTAAATGATGCTAAGATTACATCTACTAGTTATTTATACTTTTGCAAGACATCATTCTTACATTGGTAGGATCCATTGACCTAGTTGATCATAAACTATGAATTACAAAAGATACTAATCATCTTAACTCCCAAGGCTAGAGCAATTTGAAGACCTATTACTAGGGCTTCATACTTAGCCACATTCTTTGTGCACTCAAAATCAAGTTTAAAGGAAACGGGAAGAGGTTCACCATCAAGGGTAATGATAATAACTTCAACACCCCTATTGCATTAGCATTTGGAGCCATCAAAGAACATGGTCATTTGGTAGGTGGGGTCCTCTTAAGAAAGAGTCATGATGGATTCATCCAAGAATGCAAGAGGAAGTGGTTGGTTGTCTGATAGAGAAGCTTCAACCAATTGATAGATAATGACTTACCCTTTAATTGAATTTTTTTGGAGGAACTCAAGGTCAAATTTAACTAAGATCATGAGCCACTTAACCATACATTGGTTTTGTTATGGTTTAGAGTGCATGTACTTAAGGGGGTCAATGTTAGTGATGAGAAAGTTTCATTATTGAGAAGGTAATGATGAAGTTTGGAAGCCACAAGGACTAAGGCAAGGTAAATTTTCTTAAAATGGGTGAACTAAGTCTCATATTATGTAAGTGTTCAACTTATGTAGTAGATAACTTACTCTTTATTTTGTTCATCCTGGTGAGCAAGAATTGCCCCTAAGGAATGTTCAGTGGAAGAAATATAAAGGTATAAAGTTTGGTCCTCTTTAGGAGGGGTATGAATGGGTGGAGAAAGAACCTACTTTTTGAGTGAATCAAAGTATTTTTGAAGTCTTTAATTCACTTAAAATATGTATCTTTCTTGAGAAGATGGTGAAAGGGTTAACATCTATTTAATAATTGAGAGATGAAGCGATGGATGGATTGGAGCTTCCCTTGTAGGCTATGAAGTTGTTTAAGGTGGGTTAGAAGTGGTATCTCCAAAATTTCTCTAACTTTGGTAGGGTCTACCTTGATTCCTCAAAGAGATATGATAAAGCTAAGAAACTTTTCAAATAGGACCCCAAAAACACATTTCTTGGGGTTGAGTTCGATATGGAAATGGATTAGGAATTTGAAGATGATTGTGAGAACATCTAGATGATCCTTGTGGTACTTTTATTTCCCAAGGATATCATCTACATAGTCCTCTACAATTTTATGGATGATATCATGGAAGATATAGGTCATCACATGTTGGTAGGTTGCTCCAGCATTTTGTAGACCAAATGGCATGACCCTGTAGTAGAAGGTTACCTAAGGGGTGATAAAGGAAGTTTTATATTGATCCTTGGGGGAAATCAAGATTTGATTATATCCCAAGAAACCATCCATGAGAGATAACATCTTGTGTCTAGATGTAAGATCAACAAGTTGGTCAATGCTAAGAAAAGGGAAGTCATCTTTTGGACAAACAAGGTTGATGTCATAAAGGTTGATATAGAGGCAAAGTCCCCCTATAGATTTGGTAATGGGAATGATGTTAGAAACCCATTAAGGATAATTGAAAGGGTAGATGAATTTAATAGAAAAGATATGTTGAAGCTTTTCCTTGACTAAAAGGGTGATGTGAGGTGCATCCTATAAAGCTTTTACCGAATAGGCTTAGCATCAAGTTGGGTGCCAATGTTGTGGAGGGATATAGAAGGGTTAATTTTGGGCATATCCTGATAGGACCAAGAAAATTATATGCTTTGGTCATGAAGGAAAGAAGGGTAAACTTGTTGTTCCTTAGAATCTAAAGATTGACCAATCTTGATAATACAAGGGTTATCAAGAGTACCCAAGTGGACATAGATAATGGATTCATTCAACATGGTTTAGTTATTAGGAGGAAAATAATTGAGGATAGAATAATCCCCCACACTAAGGTAGGTAAGAATGGAATCATCATCCTGATGTTGGATGGTGTTGATGGTAAGAGAATCATTTTCGACCATTTCAAGATGAATGAGAGGAAGGGTTTTAGTTCAACCATCATTTTGATAGGTTAAGGGGACTAAACTAACAATATTAACTAAAAAATTTTAGTAGGAATGATTTATAAATCCTCAAACTTTGAAGTAGATTGAATTGGTGAGGATGGGATGTTTTCCTCAATGATGGTGATAGGTTTGGGTGAATTGGTAGGTTCTTCTAGTGGGATGAACCCAAGGCCAAATAGCTCACAAGGTTTCTAAGTTTTTATAGAAGGTAACTCATGGGTTCTATGTTCATAATAGCCAAGGCCAAATCCATTCTAGGCACACTTGTGAAGGTATAATTTGGAAAATGCCAATTTGTCAAGATAGGAGAAGTAATACATTGTATTGGAACTCACCTTCTACAATGTAAAACATTTCTATAAGTATTCAAGGTCCAAGTAGATGTGGAGGATGACTGTCCCCAAGGTTATGTTCATTATATCATTAAAGGAGTGGAGAACCATTATAGTTTTTGATGTGATATTCTTAGGCAATTAGAGTTGGTCATAATCATGAGAGTATATAATGTTAATACTATCTCCTAAATCAATCATCACCTTTTTATGTGATTTTGATTGATGTATGCAGTGATGAAGAGGGGAGGATCAAGATATTTTGAATGAATAGAAGGTATTTCTAAATCCTAAAATGTGATAAAGGTAGAAATTTGAAGGGCTCTGATAAAGGATGCAAGAAGTTAAGGGTCTTTTGGTTGAGCCTCTATTGATTGTAGGGCCTCTATCAATGCTTGGTGGTTATGGGGTGAGGTGTTGATTAGTTCATAAAGGCTCATCTTCACCGATGTCTAGTGAAGTTATTTTAACACTACTCATTTGATAAATTCAAAAGGGTTGGAAGGAGAGGCACCTAAAATGGATATTTTGGGTTTTGGTGAAGGTGAAGGTAAAGGTGAGGGTGTTTGGGTTCTATTGGAAGGTTTAGGATGGAAGGGTATGTCCATGGTATGGACACTTTGGCCTTTCCCTTATCCTTTTGTTGGGCCCTAGATCGGGTAACCATATGGATAGTGTGGCTTAGGGGAGGTGTTGGGCTAGATGGCTACTTTAGTTCTTCCTTACTTTTATATGAGAATGGAGTAGGTAAATGTTGGGTTGGTAATGGGGTCAAGGGAGGTTCATTCGATAATAGATCATCCTCATCCCATATGATATGGACAAGTGTTTGGAGATCTTGGAAATTCTCCATGTTGTATCTAGGAGTCTTATGGAATAAATAGATTCAACTTTGATTTAGCCAAGATGGTTTAGGACTTGAAGGTTAAAAAGGTTTGATAGGTGATAGGCTTAAGGAGACGGTTCTCAAAAACATTTATGGAATGGTTAAATAAGATTCAAGCAAAGGTATTGGAGGTGATAGGTTTTTGGTTTTAGGAGTGGGAGCTTTATTAGAAGTAGGCTTCACCATGGAAGTTGTTGGTGGTGGAATGGTTTATATAGGTGGGTTTGGTTGGGATTATTTGATTTTGGTTGGTTTGGAGTTGGAAAATTTGGATGATGAAGGTTTGGAGATAGATGCGAAGGTAGAGGTGGATAGGTTATTTAAGAATGATGGAGATGTTGATGATTTGGAGGGCATGATTGAAAATAAAATGGGTTTGGTTTGAATGGTTTTGGGAGAGTTCACCTTCTTGGTAGCAGGATGAGCTCCTAAGATGGTATAAGGATGGGGTCCTAAGATAAATGGTAAGAGAGGATGGTGGGTGATATGGGTCTAGTTCTAGGTGGTTTGAGTGGTTCTACCTTTTTAATAGGTTTATTCAAGGTTTTATTTGGTGGAGTAGATGGGGTTAAGTCCAAATTCAAATATGGGTGAGTGAGGCTAGGGTTATGAATTATTCCTAGGTTCTTGATAGGTTTGGTTAGAGAGGTGTAAGGTGATTTAAGAATTTTAGATGGAGGTGGTTTGGATGGTTCCCCTATGGTTTTAAAGGGAGAAGTGTTTGATGAAGGGATTAAGGTGATGATAGTTTTAAGGGTGGATGTAATTGAGGTTGAAGGTTTAGCTTTGTTTTGATAGGGGAGCCCAAGGAAATTATAAAATGTAGCTCTAACTATATTGGGTTGAGAATTGAAATCTATACTTTGGACTAATCTAGAGAAGGGTTTGTAAATGTGTTTAATTCCTTAGTCATTGGTTTCAAATATTAAGCCCATGGATTGAGGTGAGGGAATGGTTTCTTCACCTTTGTTCTTGATGGAAGGTTCCAAGATCTGGTAGGATATTTCCTCCATAGGAGTAGACAAGGTAGTCTCTTCTTTTGGGATGGTTTCCAAAGATATAATGGGTGGTTCTATGATAGGGGAAGAAGGTGTGATGGCCTTAAGTGAAAGAATGGAGATGGTTATTTATTTTGTTTGGGTGTCCAAAAGAATGGTGGGTAATTCCATCACTTCAATAAATAGAGTGGGTGAAGAGGTAGTTGAAGCAATGGTCTCCTCAATGATAAGTTCACTGATAATGACATTGACTATATGGACCTCATGAGCGTGTGATGATTCTAGTTTACTATCATCATAATTGGTACAAGGGGCATGATTGGGGAAAGTTTTTTGAAAGATGTCAAGGGACTTATTCAAGGGTGCATTTGGATTATCAAATACAAGTTCTCCCTTATAAATCATGTTTTGTACAATAGTTTTAAAGGTGTTACATCTACTAACATCATGTCCAATGACATGGTGGAAATCACATAGATCATTCTCATTATACCAACTAAGAAGCATCAAATTATTGGGGAGTTTTTATGGAAGGAAGTTGTCTAATGTTGGCTTTGATAAATTTGTCCAAAACTTAAGCATAAGACTCCCCTATTAGAATTTATTATTTTAGGACAGCTAGGTTTTGATTTTGGTTTTGTTGGTTGGAAGAGTTAGAGGAATTGGTTTGGTTGGGTTGGTTAACAGTTGGTGGTGGAGCGGTTTTAAGGAAAACTAAGTTTGTGGATGCCTTTGGTTTGGTTTTAGGATGGTTATATTGATTTGTGGTTTTGTATGAGGAAGGGTCACTGGATTTAAAGATAAATTTTTTATTTCTCAGTTTCAATTTCCCCTCATCAATGGCTCTAATTTATAATTTTCATGCCATGGTAAAAGCTTCATCAAAGGTTATAAGAGTCTAAACCTGTAAAGTAGGTAAATATGTTTGGCACAACCCCAAGAGAAGATTTAAATTAACTCAAGTTGGGGTAAAAAAGAGATTTGGTTGATAAGACATCTCCATCTAGCTAGAAATCGGCAATTGATTCATCATCAAATTGCCTAATGGAGTAGAGGTAGGTAATAGAGACCTTTTTAGATATATTGATTGAGAAATGATCTAAAATTTTTGGGCAAGTTGGGAAAATGAAAATATGGATTGCTTTGTGATAGAACTATACTAATCTAATGCTGGTCCAGATAAAGACATGAGAAAAGTGCAAATAAAAAGAACATCATCATATACAATCAAGTAGCAAGAATGGTGAAACTATCTTAAGTGTTGTTGGGGGTCCTCCTTGCTTTGAAACTTGAAAAACTTGGGTAGGTCTCATTGAGGAGGATAAGATCAGATAGAGATGGAAGGGTGAATAGGTTCATTGTATATTTGATCATAAGACAAGAGGTTATGAGCCCTAGAGATAGATGACTCCAGGTTCATCATTTTGTCCATTAACATTTTGACCAAATTCGTTTGAGGTTGAGAAGCTCCATAATTGTGTGGTAATATTGGTTGAGGTTGGGTGGAAGTAATATATGGATAAGTGGTAGAAGGTTGAAAAGATACCACATATTGGTATGTGGTCATTAAAGGTTGGGATGATGCCACATACGGGTTAATGGGCACAAAAGGTTGGGTAGAAGGTGATATGTATCTTTGTGGATTAGGAACATATTGGTAGGAACTCATGGGTATTTTTTGAGGGATTAATATGGGTTGATTTGGAGGTATGAATGGATTGGTAATTGGTTGGGGTTAAGTGGTAACTCTTGTGCTAATAGGTGGAAGGGTAGGAGGTATGCATAGCACTAGATTTTAAAGTGGGGTGGAAATTGGTGGGTTGGTAGTGAGAAGGGGAATGGTATAAATAGGGATAGAAGATGCCCCCATGGTGGATGAGGTATGGGTAAAAATAGGTGAGGTTACCCCTATTTTGGAGGTGTTGGTTGGTGTAGGGGTATTTGGCTATTGGTTGGGATGCTGGATTGAGTTTGGGTGTTGGTAGTGGATGGGATATTGGTGGAAGAAGATACTTGGGTGATCATAGTTTGGGTAGAGGTAGAACCAAACATAAAATGGGGAGGCATACCATAAGGTAGATCCATAGGAGAAATTGAAGCAACAAAGGTGTGTTGAGATAAGGTTTTGAGGTAATGTTGAAGTGTTATAGGGTTGTTATCAAGGAAGGTAATGAAATTGGCATCACCCTTGATAGCTATCTGAGACATGGTAGGAGGGGGAGAAAGATGAGAACTCTCAACATCATAAGTATACTCCATGGAGGAGGAGGAGGAGGAAGAGGGAGATGGTTCTTGGTTGGTTTGGTTCCTTAACTATTATCTAGTAAAGACCATGTGAGGAATAAAAAAGGAATGATAGAAAGCTCACAACTCAAACATAAACTAAAAAAAATAAAAAGATCTCAAGGAAATCAAAACATACACTAGTGTGTTTAAAACTTAGGATTCTTTTTAGATTGATTTTGGCTTATGCCTTAGAAAGTGTAAAGAGAACATTTGGTTTGTAGATTAGGTACTAAAGAGGAAGTCTAAGGTTGGTTTTAGGTGTTAAAGGCTCTCAAAAATAATCTATATTATAAATTAATATGTGGCTTGGTATTGGGGACTACCCCCTCACTTCATACATCATAGTGATAAGGGTGTCGAGTGCTTAGCTAGTATATACTAATTTTTAGAGTTTATACTCAAATAAAGAGCTAAGTTAGTTTTCACCTTGGTAATGACCTCCAAGTAGGATTTTTGAGAAAGGGTAAGGTTACCATTAGGTGATGAAATCCTAGTCGGGCCTTATCTCAAGTTTGTTTTGATGTTTTGATTGATTGTGTGATTTGGTAAAGTGTGTGATAACAAGAGTGAAACTATGATTGATTACTTTTGCATTTAAGTTACTAGATGAACTAGGAATAAGCCAACAATCAATGTATACAAGGTTTATTTTAAGCCCAAAAGATATTTTATATTTCATTATATGAACATAGAATAAAGGAAGAAAAGGGCACCTAGATGATGCTAGGTCCCATTGGGCATGCTAAAATGTTTTTAATTTTTTATATTTTTTACGAAAGGAATCAACTAAGAAACTAGTAATAAGGGTGTCCTATAAGAACCCAATTGTTGATGCATATGTAATCCAAATGAGTGTGGAGAGATCATCTTTGTCTTAGAAGGAATAATTTGTAGATAAGAAATCACTAATAAAATGGGTTGTTAGCAAGATAGTTAGGTGAACTACCTAGTGTGAGCTAGATCCAAGAAGTGAGAGCTTGCTAGGAGGTTGTCAATCCACTCTTTTCTAACAATTAAGTTGAAAGAGATAAAATTAAATTGCTTGCATTAAATAATACAAAGGAACTAAAAAGAAATAAAAGAAGAAATGAATCCTTATTAGGGAAAAATGATTAAATATAGAAATAGAGGGTCAATACTAGTGCTAAAATAGATTAGGTCAGGTTCACAAAATTAGGTAGGGTTATATGAACAACCAAGGACATAGAAAGTTAGATTTAGTTGGGGATAAGGGGTTGAAACTAACTTGTTATTATTTCTTACCATAGTGACCATCGACAATTAAGCTGACCATCAATGGTTAAGTTGGCCATTGATAGTTATGTAACTATCGATGATTAGAGGTGATCATCAGTGGTTATGTTGACCATTGGCAATTTCCTATAGAATCTAGATGTATTCAAAAAAGATTTGAAAATGGGTTAATGATCAGGTAAGGGTTTATTAAGGGTTTGGTGAGGGACAGGGAAGTTAGAAGATAGGTTCAGGATGTCTGATTCAAGCTTGAAAGTCAGAAACCAAACAAAACAAATATGAAATATAAATTGTACCTATTTGCTTCCTAAATGGCTGACGGCTAGAGAAATTTTGGTAGAGTAAAAATAATTTGCCTCAAGAGAAATTTTGGTAGAGGTTTGGATCTCTATTATAGT
Source organism: Torreya grandis (assembly GCA_037957365.1). Classification (NCBI taxonomy): domain Eukaryota; kingdom Viridiplantae; phylum Streptophyta; class Pinopsida; order Cupressales; family Taxaceae; genus Torreya; species Torreya grandis. The sequence goes on along the minus strand of JARHVA010005606.1, from coordinate 863,784 downwards.
TTTTGAATTGTTAGAAGGAAGATTGGTTGGAAAGCTTGAGTACCAAAATACTAGAATTCTCTTGTGATTGATAGATGGATGGATCCATCTCACCTCCTACTCCCCTCCTTTTATAGGCAAAGAGATATGGAGGATAGAAGGTTCCCTAGGAGGTTGGCTTGTTGATTTTGATGCTTGGGAGTTCATTATCAATGGGAAAGGTAGACATATTCAATTATGTTGTGTTGGCTTGCACACAATTGGTATTTATGTAAGAATAAGGAAGACCTAACTGTTGCCAGTCAGCCTAACCATTGATGATCAAGTTAACTATCGATGATTTAGTGTTTAGAGGAAAAATGGTCAAGGTGAGTTAAAAAGGGTTAGGTAATGGTTAAGTTAGTGAATTAGTGAGTTTAGTTAGCTTAGTAGTTAACTATCCCAAGGTTCAATGGGTTGGTCAGTGGGTCAAGAAAGGTTAGGTGGTCCCTAAGGTATCCCAAGGTATTTATACATCTAGAACCATCATGTGCAATTTTCTAGTGTCAACATTTACATGGCATCCAAGGCATCTTATCATGCAATCAAAATTAGGCATTCTAGTATTCACAAACATTCATACATATCACATAAACAGGAGAACTACATCAAGCTTGATCCCTCCTTAGAGTATTGGTATATAGATAGTGTGTCCACATAAGGGTGTGGATCACACATATAACACATCAGACCCACTAACTCCTTTTTCTAATGGTGCTAATTTAAACCTTAAAATCATAAAAACCTAGGGTTTTTAGAGGAAAATAGAGCTATAGGAAAAACTATTGATCACACAAACATGAAATTATACCATATTTAGAACATGACATGATCTATAAAACCTAAAAATAATTTGTGAATAATTTGAGTGGGATTATAGTGCACCACCATTGGATACCATCACACAACATTATTAGGAAAGGGGACCACACTATTATCCAAGATCATTCCTAGAAATTTTTAAAACTCAAAACTAGTTTCTAATAGTCAACCCAATCAAACTTCTAAATTTTTAGGTGTTGGAAAATCCATCTCAATTGATTTTTAAATAAATATTATTTCTCATAATTGTTTACTATTTTTAGAATACTTTCTAATTACAATAATTGCAAAATCAATATGCTTAATTATTGCTATATTTATCTTCTAATTTTACATAATCTTTTATCTAGTTAGGTTTTTATATTAATTTCAAAAATACTTAAATCAGTTTACAATTGAGATAAATTTTTAAAAAAATTAAGAATTCTATAGACTCTATTTTGACTAAAACTTATTCACCTAAAAACATTATAACTTAACACCTTATGAAACTAAAACCATGTAATGAAGAAAGACTCTTAAAATTATAATAGACCTTAAACATTGATTAATGACATTTAAAAATACTCATAAAACTAAAAAAAGTGACACATAGAACCATATAGATGTCTAAATTACTAGAAGCTATATAGAAAAAATTGTTTTAACCAAAATAAATAAATAAATCTATCTTTAAACTAGACTTTTTTGAAACTTCAAACATTTGTCAATTAAAAACATATCTTTAATGTTTATAGACTAGGTGATGGAAGGATAAGCTTAAGATTATTGATCTCAAGGATAGACATGTTGGGATGCAGATGCCATGCAATTCGAATAAATCCAAAAGCAATTACGAGTTATGTCTATGTGAACTGAATGCTAATACATGTTTGAATATGTAATGCAAATTTTTTGATTCCATAAAGTGATGTAAAACATGCCTAATCCCATGTTTATTAAATAAAAAATGATTTAAAGTAGAATGAATTCACTATGGCTAAATGGCATGTTGTTGTGCAAATCCAACAATGTAGGTCAAGACTATGTAAGGAATGAGGCTGAGCTCCAAGTATTTAAGAAATATGATTGGTAGAGTTAAATGGAATGCATACTCTTAAAAATGTGTGAGAATATTATTCATAGGAAAGAAGATCGATAACAAACCCCTTGAGAAACACACAAAATTTTAAAGCTATTAAATAATTAACACATATTCAGTCTCAAAAATGCATAGAAATTGATGTTTAATAGGAATGGATTATTGGAAAAGAGATCAATATTCTCCTATCCTTCTCACCATTATTTTATAAATGCCTAAAAAATAGGCATTTCCAAAATTTATCATAATCTCAATTACCTAGGATAATATAAAATAGTTTTACAGTCCTAATTTATAGAATTACTAAATTTTTCCTTAGATTTGCTCAGTTTGGAGTAATTAGGTGTGTCATGTTGTTCTAAGTTAACACACATGTTTTATTAAGATTATATTTTTATTACTTAGTTTTAAAATCTATATGGAATAGATATCAATTTGGGTTCATGTGTATGACACATGGTTTCATCATTACTTAGTTTTTGTAAGAGTTTATAGATGTAATGGTAAATCCATGATGTATATACCATACCCTTATTATATCAAAATTTCACCAATTTTTCACTAGTTTTGCACTAGAATTGAACCTTATTCTATCATAGTGGTTGGTTATATATTTTCACCAATATTTTTACCTATTTTTCACTAGAATAATTTATTAGAATTCATACAAGGATTCTAAATTTCTTCACTACTATGGGTATGAGATGATGGATTCAAGCACACCTTAAATTATTAAGTACACTTGCATATTGAGGAGGATTGGGGCATACATAGTCCAATCCAAGCTATTTATTGAAAATAAATCTTAAAGGATCCTATCGTCTAAAGTCACCAATTTTTCACTAGGAAAACACAATGTTCATATACCCAATCAGGTGTATTCAATACTCTTCATTATCTAGGCTTTTTTCTTTTGATTTTTGATATTCATCATAAGAAAATACTGATATTACATATTTTTCATTTTAGGATTTTATGGAGAATAGTTCAATGTTATGGCTTAAATTTAGTTCTAAAATAAATTATGGTAGTCTTGTAGAGTTGACAAAGGATAGAGGAGAGTAAAAAACACTTATGGTTTTATGGGATTTTAGGGTTTCCCCCACCTCTCATCACACCACTGATCTATCTGATCTAAGGAGTTATTGACATTGAATTTACTATGCTAAGTTAGGTTACCCATCTTCCCCTTAGGTGGTTAGTCACCTTCCCTAATACTAAATGGCTACCACCAACCTTCTTGCATTGTTTGATGTAGGTACCGTCAACAGGAACTAAAGTATCTATGGTGTTAAAATAAGATCGAAAGTTTATCCTAAAACTTTACCATGAGGTATTGATTCTCACTTTGATACTCCTTTTCTAGATGTGGTTCTATAAAATTTTGATAAATCTTACAATTATTTTTGAAAATTTTACCCTTGTTACTTATTTTGTGAGTTGAGTTCCTTCAAAGAACATTTTGAAGCAATGGGTTCACAACCATTAACATGGCCATGGGCTAAAAATAGGAGTCTAAAACCTCACCAAGGGTTTCTTCATATTTCATTTCACAAAACTTGAACACTGTAGATCCATTATTAACCATGGACCTTGGTTCATTCACAACACCCTAGTTATTTTTCCCATTGGACTAGAGACTATCAAGTCTCTAAATAAATGAAACTTAAAATCCCAATCTGGGTAGAGTTCTCAGGCTTACCTTTACATCTATGAAATTTTTTTGACCAGATCATCAATCCTCTAAGATACTTTATCTTTCATGAGTAGCCAAAGTTTTATGCAACCCAGCTCCAGAGAAGGGTATGTGTTTAAATTGACCTAGTTAAGGATCTTAAAGAATATATTGACATTCAAGTTGGTAACAAGTATTTCTATTAGTGTGTCCTCTACATAACCTTCCAAACACTTTTTTCAATTGTCAATATTTAGACCACATGACTAGGTAATGTCCCTTAATGGTCCCAACCCTTGTAGTCACTCAAGACAAAAGTGGGTCTGAGACAAAACCCCCATCCTCTGATGGGTGGTGGACTATGGTTTCCAATATGAAGAATATTATTTCTCATAGCGATAACAAACCTCAACTATCTATGTATCATCCCTCAAGGTCTAAGTTCCTCATCCCCTTCTATCAAATCCTTGAAACTGACTCAAGTTAAACCCTCACCTCTCATATCCCAATCTCCATAGGATATAGATCAATCTATGTCCTCTCCATATCCCATTCCTATGGTTCTTTTGTCATAACCCCTTTTAGGGGTGAATGATTCAAATTCAGATTGATGGCTTGTAAACCTCAATCACAAGGTTATCACACACTTCTCATATAGTCCCTCTCCCTCTACAAATGAGGATTATATGGAAAATAAAAGGTAGCCCTTAAATCTAGGATATTTTTCCCTTCTAATCTTGGTTTTCAATCAATTTTTAGCCCCCTCAGACCTCTATGAGGGAAATGATATGAATTTAGATGTTTTTCAATTATAGTTTCTTCTTATAATGTTTAAGGACTCATTGATTTCACTCATAAGTATACGGTCAAGGACATTTGTCATAGTTTTGCTGATATGAAAATTATTTTCATGTAATAAGTCAAAATTTCTAGATTTTTACTTCATTTTGTATCTCACACTATTTGGCCTATAGATATCTGTTAGGTCACTTATCATGAGTTTGGCCAGGGGATTTGTCACCCTATTGGCACCTGACTTGTCTCAAAATATCATGTCTTGGGGTTTTGATTAGGTGGTATGGAATCTTTTTGAATTTGATAATTACATCATCGGCCATGTCAATTTTTATGCTTATAATGATGATTTTGAGTGCACCCTACTCTAGAGATGGTTATCATATTCCCTCCATGATATGCATTAGATTTTGTGTGGTGATTTTAACATGATTGAATATATGGAAGACAAAGAAGGTCACCTTCCCATGAGATGATGTGCATGAGAATAGGAATATTGGTTCTACCTATGAAATAAACTTGGGGTCTTCAACCCAAATCATCACAGACAGGGTGATTCCAATTCCTCATGGTTCACCTAGTCTAATTTATATCAAGGATAAGATTGATCCTCAAATATATTGATTATTCCCTCCTTATTGAGAAATACATTTTCCTCTTCACTCCCATTAATGGATGACCTATGTCTATAATTCCATACTCTCTTTATTTACCACCACACCATCTAATTTTTCATACATTGGACTTCTCCTCAAGTGAAACCCAAGAGCTCCTAATTCTGCCTCAACACCGCCACCTTAAGCATGAGAGGACTATGGAGCATATCACTAGGATTTAGAATTTATGACTCAATCCCATAAGGTACATTAGTTGGATTAATTTATGGTATGATGATATAACCCACACCACTCCCTTCCTACGTAGTTATGGAAAATAAGTAGTTATTTTCAAGCAGTGCATTCAAAATGCTACAAACCATGAATACATTAGGGTTTAATAGGAGTTAGAAGTTGTAACTTTAAACTCTCATTTATAGACTCAAGTTGGCATGTATAGGTACAAGCTTCAAGTTTTATAGGCTTAAAATTCCATAGGATCACAAATTCAAATAAGGATGTATTGGTTTAAGGTAGGAGACAAAGTGACCAAAGAATTTTTTACTCTCATTCGGTCAAGATAAGACGCAGATAAAATCAAATCCACTAAAAGTGATTCAAATAGGCTTATAAGGTTTTTGAATATCCTCTAATACTTTTTCCATAAATACCATGGTTTATTTGTAGTGAAACCTTCATCACCTTCTCATGAGGCTTCTCTCTCCCAATGCTTTGATGTAGTCCCTTGCAAGCTCTCGAAAGCCCATAGATTTTCCTGTGACCAATCTCTTAGTGTCAATAACCTTAAGGAAGTTTTTATGTATATGTATTTTGATAGATCCCCAAGCATTGATGGATTCCCTTGCGAATTCTATCAAACCTTGTGGGACATGATTGGTTCAGATCTCTATAGAGTTTACTCTAAAGCAGTCTTGACCAACTCCTTAGGCTGTCTCATCAATCAGGGCAACATCAACTTCATCCCCAAGGTATGGGATCATGAGGTAAATATCAACTAGAGACCCATCACTTTGTTGAATGTGTCATATAAAATCATAGCCAAAGATTTAACTCTCATAACTAAACACTTACTTCCCTTAATTATGCAAAGTGAGAAAATTGGGTTCATTCAACATCAATATATTCTAGACAATTTTATTATTGTGTGGGAAGGTATGGAATGGGATATAATATCCAACCATAAGGCCTTAGTCATAAATATTTAATTTGATAAATTTTATGACCGTATTGAATGGCCTTTTATTATTTCCATGTTACAGGGACTGGGGTTTGGCCCCAAATTTAATCATGCTGTCAATATGTTTTATAAATAAGTTGGGGCCTGAATCACTATTAATGTCTCTTAGGCTCAACCTTTCGAGCTCTATAGGTCCATTAGAGAGGGTTTTCCCCTAGCCCCTTCACTTTATGTGTTGGCTTTTGAAGGTTTTAGCTATCTTTTGGCCAATTATGCTTCCAAGGGACTGGTCAAAAATATATCTATGCCTAATTTTGACCACCAATTAATTAATAAGCACTTTGATAATGACTCCTTTATCACACTACAGGAGGATGAAATCTCTTTTACTCATGCCACAAAATGGTTATATATTTTTTCCTTGCCTCTGGGTCATCTATCTAATGACATAAGACCTGGTGCTACTACCAATCCTTATTTCCAAAACTTCCTTAGATAAAGGGATATATGTGTCAATGGACCTTTCATAGGGTCTAGTTTAATTTTTTAGGCATTCTTTTTGCTTTTATATCCTCTCTTATAGAGTTTTGGTCATATGTGGTCCAAAGAGTGGAGAAAAAAATCTCTTTCTAGATCACTAACCCTTTGACCTTGGTCAAAAAATTCTAGATTTATTCTAAGGTGCTCATTGCTACTCATGTTTACTACTCTTCTTATTGGGCATCTTCAAATACCTCCATGAATCTTGATAATCTATTGATAATTTTTTTATGGGCTAACTTTGAAGGCCACCAAGGTTTTCATCGAGTTTCCTAGGACATATGTTTATATCCTAAAGAAGTTAGTGGGTTGGGCCTTATTAACATAAAACTTCAAGGCACCTCCCTTGGTGCCGAATGGATCATCCAAATCCTGGAAGGTGATAAATCCTATAAAATTTTATTGTGTCACTTCATTTCTCAATGATGCCCCCTTGATAGAAAATTTTGGCAAGGCACAGGCTTTCATAGCATGCTTATATTTCCTATGTCTATCAAATTAGGGGCACATTTTTTATGTAGAGTATCTAGAAGGCCTAATAAAATCTCAAACCTCACCTTATTTGGGTGGGGGGAGGTTTAAAAGTGGTCTTTCTCTAAACTCCTAGTCATTATAGTGGTCTCCTCAACTAACCTTTTACAATGTCTCATTTTCCTTTGTCCCCAGGATTAAAATATTAAGGCACTTTAAGAAGGGTAGTCTCATGATTGGTGATCTATTATATGAGGTATATGGTGATTGGATTCCTTGGTCTATGATAAATTCCAAATTATAGCTTAGCAAGGAAGATCCAAAATCCATTACTGAAATATAGAGTTTCATACTTGATGAGTACTTACACAAGATTATAGTTTCCTCTCTCACACCATTGTGGAAGGACTAGTCTTGGCCTAAGGCCATGCTATTCTATCATTATTATCCTTGGTTGGGGTACAAATTATTATCCCCTTTGTACATTAACACATAAGCTCTTAATCACTAATGGTCTCTTCAATCCTTCATCAAGTTTGGGACAATAGGTTTGATCACATTCGAGTGGCTTATATTAAACCCAAAAAGTGTCACTTCTTGTGGTTTATTCTCTATTATCATTTGCCCATGGGGGATTGGCTTAAGCACATGGGGGTTCTTAATCCCATTTGCCTAGCCTATCAATACCTAGAAACCATCAAACACCTCTTCTAGTTTTGCCCACATGCTTAGTCAGCCTATAGATGGATTCATACCCTTTTCAAACCCTTATGTCCTGGGATGTTCACCTATAAAATGACTCTTCTAGGGTACTCTACCCTTTTACCTGCAAGATAAAATAAATTTAGTAAATTTTACATACTAAAATTTTATTTTAGATTTGAAAATATATAAATAAATCATGTTTTAATACAAAGATTATGGAAAAACATTTATCTATAACTAATAAAGTTGTTATGATTGCTAACATTAGACTCTATGTTCATAGTCAAATGGACAAGGTCTAGCTAGAGCCTCATCATTTGCAAGCTATCTTGGATCACTAGGGGAATGCTCCTTATGTAGTCATCATGAGCCACTTGATCCCCTACTTTACCACTCTCATCCTAGGGGTCACAAGAGTGAGGGAGGAAAAACCACTCTCAAATATATAGGTATCAAATTTAGATGAGATACTCTCCTTGATCTCATTGTCCATATCCTTTGAGAGGATTTGATAGAGGTAGAGATAGTGATGGTGGAGGGAGTGGAGGCCCCCTTCATAAGACAAGTTCTCACATTTAGAGCTATCCATCTCTCCCTCCTACCAAGATTTGTAGAATGATGTTGATATTAACTAGCAAGCTGATGGTTTAGAGCCCTTCCTTATGGATGAAGATACCTTGCTCAAGATGGCTAGGGAAAGAAGCCTCAAGACCCTTCACCTCCACCTCCTCCTCTAGCTACCATGTTTGAAGTTGGAGCTTAGTTTATTCCTTGATGTTTGTGTTTTTCTATTATATTTTTTTGGTTGAGATGCACTTGAGTTAATTTAACTATGTTTATCAACCTCTTATGGCCAGCTGTTTTGGACTTTGGTTTCTCCCAAGGCTTTTTATAGCTTAGTTTTTTATTTAGGGTGTGACTTTTCCACCCATTTTTTTGTATAACTAGAATTTTACTATTAGTTTTTATTTTAAATTAATTTTTAATTAAAAAATGTTGTGGCCTACATTTAAGACTACACTTCATAGGTAATGTTAGGTATACCTTTTCACTTCTACTCTAGTAATTTGATTTGTCACATTATGATAATAAAGGTGTGGGGTATGAATTAGACACATAAATTAAAATTTAAGATATAATAGTGCACTTATGACCACTCCTTTACACACTTAACTCTAGACCTATCCTATGGACCTTTCGATCACTTACAACCACCTTACATATAGAGGACTCACTCTTTTAAGTTGATTAACAATTCCAAAATGTACTTATCCATCATGTTATTAGCCTCATACATCATCCAATCCATGTTGTACCCTTATCACTACTCAGTTTCCCCATTGCATAATATTCCCTTATTGGACATGAGCAACCCACTTTGTTGTCCAATCCCCCTCTCTTATTTTCTTGATAAATAATGACTAATTTAAGGAAGTTCAAAGCTATGTAAATGTCAATTTATATCCATAATAATCCCCATTCAAATTAATTTCAAATATATGACTATATATACACATTTCAAACCATTTTTCACACAAGATGCTTTCACATTAAAAATCACCAGAATTTTAATTGAACATTGAAATTAAATTCCCTATTTTTACCAATTTTGACTACATGCAACCTTAGTAGCATAGAGATAAAGTTTAAACATGTATCCAACATCATAATTCAAGGTTAAGGCACCTAATCACATAAATATTGTAGTATCATCTAGAACTTTGTCCAATTCTTCACACATTGCCATAGCATGGGATAACTACATAAAGTTTGATGCCTATTTGGAGTATTGGTATGTGTGTAATGCTCAACACAAGGGGTGTTGAGGTCATGTCCAAATTCAACCATTGACCCCTTTTATCCTATTTATTTGCATTGGTATTAACATCTTAAGGAGATAAATTTTTGAAGGAAAAATAGTCATATAGTGGTCTCCGTAGTTGATTAGAAGCTCCCACTAAAAACATAGAACATACAAATAAAGGTAAATAAAACCCAAAAATCTTAGATATTTACTATATATTAGACATGAAAAGCCTAACTTATGATAGGATTGGCCCCCTCTCATATCCAAATTAGTGTGTTATTTTTAATAACTCATTTTAGTTATAGATCCAATTTTATAGTCACTAGACCCCATCACTCTACCAGTTTCAGCTTCTGATTCATCCCACTACATTATTTTCTAGCTAGGTTATATTTTTCTATTACATATTCCTTATTTATTAAGTTTCTAGATTTAACAAGTTTTAAATCAGTGAATGTTTTATATTTTTAGTATTATTATTCCTAATTTTTCATGATAGTTTGTCACTTAGGGTAATCAACATTTACCAGGTTTTCCCAAATTAAACACCTAAATATGATTATAGGATGTGATTTGGTCCAAATTGAGCCATGTGAACCTAATTTTAATTATTTAGGTTGTGATTTGGGCATCAATCAAATCTAATTACATAAAAAATGAACCAAATAGACAACTACCTCAATCATAGAGGTAATTGGGGCCAATTTGAGTCCCTTTAACCTAATTATGACTATAGGATTTGATTTGGAGTTCAATTAACCCTAATTGTATCATAGATTGAACTAATTAGTGAATTAGTACAATTAATGAAGTTATTTTGGCCAAATTTATACCCTCTCAAACCTAATTTTGATTATATAAGATGTGATATGGGGCTTAATCAACACCAATAATATCTCTACATGAAACAAAGATTGAATTAGTTTAATCACAAATGTAATCATGGCCTATTTGAGCCCCTTGAACCTAACTATGAGAGTAAGACATAATTCAAGGCTAAATTGGCTTAGATTCCATAATGAATGATCCTTTAGTCAATTCATGTAATTAGAGACATGATTTGGGTAAACTTGAGCCTTGTGAACCTAATTTATGGCTCAATTGATTATATATGATGTAATTTGTGGCTTAATAGACACAAATTTTATAACAAATGCAATAATGAAGTAAATGGGGCCAATTTGAGCCCCTTAAACCTAATTGATACTATAGGATGTGGTTTAGGCTAAATTAATCCTTGTGAACATAATTTCAACTATTTAGGATGTGATTTAGGCATAAATAAACCCTAATTACATCATGTAATGAACCAAATAGTTGAATGCCTAAATCATGGAGGTAATTAGGGCCAATTTGGGCCCTAAAACCTAATTATGACTATAGGATTTAATTGGAAGATCAATTAGCCCTAATTTTATCATAGATTGAGCTAAATAGTCAATTGGTGCAATTAAGATGTGATTTGGGACAAATTGAGCCCTTTCAAACGTAATTTTGATTTTACAAGATGTGATATGGGGTTCAATTAGCACTAATTAAATCTCTACATGAATTGAATAATTTATTGGTTTGATCATAAATGTAATCGGGGCCAATTTGAGCCCCTTGAACTTAGATATGATAATATGATATGATTTGGGGATAAATTAGCTCATATTACATCATGAATTGATCCAAGTAGTTAATTTTTATAATTAGAGATGTGATTTGGGTGAAATTGAGCCCTATGAACCTAATTTATGGATCAATTACTTATATAAGATGTAATTTATGGCTTAATAAAATTGAAGTTTATCATAAATTTAATCATGGAGGAAATTATGGCCAATTTAATCCCTTTGAACTTAACTATGATTATAGGATGTGATTTGGACCAAATTGATCTATGTGAACCTAATTTCAAATTTTTAGGATTTGATTTTGGAATCAATCATCCCTAATTGCATCATGTGAAGAACCAAATAGTCAACTACCTAAATCATGGAGTTAATAAGGTCCAATTTGAGTCCCTTCAACCTAACTGTGACTATAGGATTTTATTAAGGGTTCAATTATCCCTAGATTTATGATAAATTTAGCTAATTAGTCAATTTGTGTAATCATTAATGAAATTTGGGTGAAAATGATCCCCTTTAAAACCTCATGATTGTATAATACATGATATGGGGCTTAATTAGCACTAACTATATCACTACATGAATTAAATAATCGATTGGTTTAATCACAAATTCTAATGGGTCTAAGTTGAGCCCCTTGAACCTAAATATTAGAATAGGATGTGATTTGGGGCTAAATTACCTCAAATTCCATAATGAATTGATCTATTTTGTCAATTAGTGTAATCAAATACATGATTTGGGTAAAATTGAGCCCCATGAACTTAATTTAGGGCTCAATCGATTGTATAAGATGTAATTTATGGCTTAATAGACCATAATTTTATCACAAAGGTAATTTAGACTATTATGAACCCCTTCAACCTAAATATGATTATAGGATATGATTTGGGCCAAATTTAGCCATGTGAAACTAATTTTAATTGTGTAGGACATGATTTGGGCATGAATCAACCCAAATTACACTGCATAATAAACCAAATAGTTGACTACCTCAATCATAAAGGTAATTGGGGATAATTTGATCCATTCAACATAAATATAAATATATTAATTTATTTGGGGCTTAATTGTCCCTTATTTTATCACAAATTAAGCTAATTAGTCAATTGGTGTAATTAGGGATGTGATTTGGGCTAAATTAAGCCCATTCAAACCTAATTGTGATTGTATAAGATGTGATATGGGGTTCAATTAGCATAAATTATATAATTATGATTGTATCTAAATATTTAAACCTTTTATGAGGTTTTTTAAGCCTCTCCACATTTAGAAAACATGAGATTACCTCTATACCTTTGGGTTGCCTATAACAGAGGTAAACCTCTAGGTTAAAGGGCTATCTTCCTTGATATATCTTTTAGGTTCACACTAAACTAGGCTAATCACTATTAGGGTGAAAAGCAAAAAAAGTAATAGAATTTAACCTATAATAATTAAGGTGATACACCAAATATTATTACATAAACACACTTGCATATGCACTAAGAAAGAAGACTACCAAAACTGACCTTAACTCGTTGTCCTTCTAGCATAAGTATTTCTCATAGAGGTAGATTGCTATGAACATTTACAAGTGGGTGAAAATAAGGTTTGATACTACAAACTAATATTCCCTCTCACACTTCAAGCACACTTAAAAAATAAGTACACTTTATGAAACCTATTAGAATAGATATCACTCACACAAAACATCTAAGAGCATAATAGAAGGAAAAGACATTCATCACTTGTCAAACACATAAACCACTTAACACACTTAGAAAAGAGATTGTATAGATTAAATCAACTTTATCATCTTATTCAAAGTCAAAAAAAAATTCAAACCAGTAGGGCTTCACCATACTAGGTGTGTATTAGATACAAATGCTAAAAAGGTTTGCATATATAGAGCATAAGAGAGGAGAGAGAAGAAGAGAAGTGGAATGGTCATAAAACCAAGTGTCTAAGTATGATAACTAGTTAAAATGAAATATAATGAACTAATAAATAGGTCATGAATATCATTTTGGATAAATATCCATCATAAACATGATATATCCTTCATGTTGGCATAGATACTCTTCATGTTCTTCTTTGAAACTACCATCATGATGAGGAATCCACTTGATTGTTCAAAAATAACATAGATATATTTGACACATTTTAACTATCCTAAGAATGTGTAAATAATATTATAATATCCCTCATATTCCCTTCAACTAATAGCCTCTCATACACCACTTGTCATTCACTATCTAGTAACCATTCATTAGCTTTTTAGGCCTCAAAGCCTACACTTGTCACTTAGGTAGCTTATACATAATCAAGGAGAATAATTTTAGAGGTTTTATAAAACTAAATTAAACCCTATTTTTAATCTTGTCTATCATATACTTTAATAATATTCAACATCACTCTTCTCATCTTTACACTAGACAATCACTTCTCTTTCACATTATCTCATTTATACTGCCTACAATGAAAAGTGTAGCAGAGAGATTTTCATGAAAAACCAAGGTGATAAATGAGTATTAATGATAATAAAAAGTATTTACAGACCTCCCATAATGGTTCTCACTTATCCATTCTCCTCTATACCTATAATACACTTTAAATCATATAAAAGGCATAAAAATAAGCATGCCCATATAAGTGATAGTATGGAATAATTGGATGGTGGGGATATTGAGAGAGTGATAGACAAATCCAAATAATTTTCAAAGAAATTTAACTACATTTAAATTCATATCCCTTAATTTCTTCTCCATCAAGTCATCATAAGGGTTTTGAGAGGGCTTTATAACACTTAAATTATTAATAATGATTCATACAGGTTAGATGTTGAAACTCCAAAAAAATACATTGAAAACAAGTTAAGTATCCCCTTTAACTATTACCAATTCCTTGGGGTACCATGCATAGTTTAAGTACATATGTGGGCAAAGGAAAGTGGCCTTCGAGCCCATTCAATGCATTCTAAGTAGGCCTAAGAGGAAATTAGGCCAAAATTGTCAATGTTAAGATTCTCTATGTAAACCAATGGTTCATTTCAGCCTTATAATCTCCAATTAAGGTTACCACATGTTATAAAAATATCATATGGTCTTATGGATAATATTAGAGGCCATGAGGAAATTAGGTCCAGTTCTAGGCATAGTAGGTCTAACTATGTTTGACTAAGTATTTGACCAATTGTAGGTTTCCAATGGTTTTAGAGCCTTATCCATCTCTAGTAACCTTCAAACCAACCTTTAAAATTATTTTTTAGTCACTAAGACATTGTCATCTCATTCACCTATTAGGTCTATAGGTTATGTTACTATTAGAGTGCCCTCTATATGAGATAGAACAAAGAATATCTCCCCTATTAGTATAAAAAAATAGAGGTCATAGGAGCTTAACTTAGGATATGATAATGCTATATACCAAGTCTAAAGATCTGATTATTCCCTAATAACTCTCTACACTACAAACCCTCAAGACTAGCTTATATAAATCATGATTATAGGTAGGGTTAGTTTGACTGGGCATAGAGTTAAAAACTACTTTAGATCCTTCTATGCTCTATTTCCTACCTCTAAGGATATTATGAAAGTGTGATGTCATAAAATATAAGGATGTAATAAATATGGTGATCCAACTTTCATCACTTTTTATCAACCAAATTGCAATTTTCATAGCCTAGGCTAGTGTATGACTATGTTAACCTATAGGTTTTTGTTAGGTGAAACCAATAGTTCCCTGTAGGTATTGATCTATGTCAAATAACTATGTTTTCCACTTATTGGTTTCTCTAATATCAATAGGGATCATTTCACACATACACATATTAACTATTACCTTGAGACTATGCTCTCACCTTTTACTACTAATGCATTATGTGCCACTACAAGCTACATGTTTCTTTGAGCTCAAAAGCATTATGTTTCATTGAATATATATAATTAAAACTTACCTGACTTGGGAGTCACTCAATCCTCATTCCCTTTTGATCAAATGGTTTCTTCTCATATTGAAGAGTAACATCTAGGCCTAGGATACAAAATTAGAAACATTAGTTTCACAAAAACCTCATGGTCTTCAACCAACAGATGACATTATATAGGTAGGATCCCTTTCTTGGAGAAGTTAAGGTAAACTCTCCCTTTAAGCAACATTTCCAAATCTGACCTATGCATGTTATTTAAACTAGTCTAGTACCAACATTATAAACATCGTATTACTTGAGAAACTCATTTAAGTAATGAAGTTGAATCCAACCTATGCTTTAGGTTTTAGATGATCTTCCCTACTATGTACATGCCTACAAATAACTATAGATGATTGTCATATTGAAGAGCTCTAATTAGTATTTGCTCATATCTTGAGAAACCTATTTCAATCAACATTGAATTCCCTTAATGCAAGCCTTCCATGGATAACCTAGATTCTATGGTTTGAGAGGTTAAACATAGGCACATGACCTGGGATATGAAGCCACTGATAGAGACTAGAACACTACAACTATGAAACATGTTCTATAGACCATAATGTTTGCACTTCCAACACAAGGAGAATTTTCTTGTTTGAATCTTCATATCCACACATGCCAAATGATTTTGAAAATAACATAAATAGAATGAACATGCTTCTCAATATATCTACATCCCTTGGAAACATTAGATCATGTAAATAGATGAGAAAATTGAAGGTGTTGGGATTTCACAATCAACTTAGAGGCATCAAAAATATTAAATATGGTTCATGAATCACATACCACCAAACCAAAAAATATTTCAATGGAAATAAATTAAAAAGAGATTAATTTCATCCACCAAGTGCATTCGTCTTAACTCTACCCCTCCTATCCATACCAGTTGCAAACTAGATGACTTCTTTGACTTACACAAGGGAGTGATGAGAGATATGGACCAATTTTTGTCATTTTTAGATTTTTAAATTCAATTTGATCTTCAAGATGAGCTATAGGATCTAAAGGGACACTTTTAAAGTGGCCACACTTCCCATGACAATCATGAATCTGTACAACTAATTGAAAATATCCTATTTTGTATTTAAACTCCTTTGTATGTTGAACTTGAAATTTTTTAGTTGAAAAACTACTCTCTAACATTCCCTAACATCAGATACATTCACTTACACATTTACACACTTATCCTTAATGAGGAAACTATACAATTTCATTAAATGACCCAAAATATGGTCGAGAATGGCATAAGGATAATTTAACAAGTATAACCAAGGTAAAACATCCTATGTGACTTTACTAATTACCATGGTGGACCACTTTATAACCTATGAGACACTATGGAATTTTTAACTTACATGGGGTTAACTAATTTAACTTGGGGTCAAATTATTCAACAACTACATGAACTAGATAATTGTTTGGTTCAATCACAAATGTAATTGGAGCTAACTTGAACCCCTTGAACCTAACTATGAGAGTAGGATGTGATTTAGGGCTAAATTTTCTTGTATTCCATCATGAATTGATCCAATTAGTCAATTGGTGTAATTATATATGTGATTTAGGTGAAATTGAGCCCTATGAATGTAATTTATGGCTCAATCGATTATAGAGGATGTAAATTGTGGTTTTATAGACCCTAATATTATCAAAAATGTAATCACAAATATAATTGGGGACAATATAAGCCTCTTAAACCTAAATGCAACTATATGATGTAATGTAGGCTAAAATTAGTTAATTGTTTCAATCATGAAGGAAATTTGGGCCAATTTGCATCCTTTCAACCTAATTGTGACTATATGATTTGATTGGGGGATCAATTGTTCCTAAATTTTATCTTAGATTGAGCTAGTCAATTGGTATAATGAGTGATATGATTTGGTGCAATATTAAACCCAAATTGATTGGATATAATGCAATTTATGGTTAATCAACCTTGATTTTATCAAAAATTGAATCAATTATAAATAAATAAATAAATAAAAGGTATAAAGAACCCTTGAATAATACGTATAAATATGTATATAAAAATGCATGTGTTATAGCACATATATTTTACTTACATTACCAATATAATGCTTTATCTAATGTTAATATTTTATCTCTTTTGAGTTTCCTATCCCCACTATTATTCTCTACTTTATTCCAAGACTTGCATAATGGAAGACAAAAGATATCAAGTTATTTTTTTTATCCCTGCCATCAAAAGTTACCAACTTATTATAATCATGGTGTTTAAACTTAAATTTAGATATGTGTGGTTATCTAAGTTTAATAGGTATTAGATTAGTTTTTACACAATGATGATGAAATAACCTAATGAGTAGTCCAATTAATAAAAAACTCAGATAAACAATATTTTGAATTTATACAACTATGATTTGTTAAAAATAGTAAAGCATAACTACTGATATATATTGAAATAAATAATAAAAAATGATACTTAGATGGTTTACTACACTCATGCAGGTTTAATCTAGAATAATATGGAAGTGGAATGGAAGGTGATCCTAAAATATTTTTCAGATTCTAGAAATATTATTTTTGAGGCCTTACATGCTTGTGTCAGATCTAGATAGTTGTATTCACATGGGTGTCTAACCCTATTGAAAGTATCCTATAAAAAATACTAGATGGATCTAGATGAAAAAAAATAGAGCCTTATGTATTTTTTGTTGCCTTTCTTTTGATGTCTTTAGATTATGTGCACAGATTGTCTCTCTTTGTCAAATGATCAAACTCTAACTTTACCACACTTGGAGTGATTATGGATAAAATGTCTTAGTGGGTTCATGGTGTTGAGCTACCCAAAGGACTCATATATCAATGGGTCCTACCTACATATAAAATACACTAAATAAGGATTCAGACTTATGTAGTTATCCCCTGCATGTTAGATTGTGTATACACAAGGATAAAATGTGTGATACACAAAGATATGTGGTAACCTAGCTTGTAACTTGGAAAATATGGCTCATGAAATACTCTTCAAATGCTTTAGACCTGAGAGAATATTAATACTATGACTAATACATAAATATGGATGAATAGGGTAGGTTTTATCACTTGAATGCTTGATTGAGTGTTTCTTGGTATGTTACCTTATGAGTTCCTAGTGTTTGATAAGTGAGGAACTAATGAGGGATGATATTATATATATACTAGTCCATTTTATAAATATATTATAGTAAAGAACATAGGAGGATATGTTTCATTTAAAAATTGGATGACTTTTTGGCACTTGACACTTTGTAAAAGTGGACACTTGTATTAACATAGGTGTCTATCAAGGAAGCAAGTGTCCAACAAGCTAGAAAATAGGTATAGGTCCAAAATTTATGGTGAGAATAATATTTTAGGTTTAGATATATTTGTGTACTATATCAGGCCTAGTCATTAGAATAAAAATGGTTGGGCTAATAGACAAGAAATTTAGGCATAAAGAGATAGTGAAAGTGAGACTTTCTATAGTGAATAGGTCTATAATTAAAAAATACAACCATGATGTATAATTTCCTTGTGTACAAGACTGAGGTACTATATAAATTATATTTTAGTATCTACACATGGGTGAAAATTTTCATTCTAAATCAATGAAAAAGTTAAAGCATAAAACACCAAAGTAATTACAAGTGTTGAGAGAAAAAAAGGTATGAATACAAAAATTTCATTCAAGATAATGTTTAGATACTATCCCCAATGAACCAAATATTTTGGCTAATGATTAAATTAATAATGATGATGAATGTTTACATAAAATTCCAAATTATGTTTCAAGTCCATATTCAAATTATTAAGTTTTTTAATTTTATTATTGATGATAATAAGAATGATGATTTACCCCCTAACAATGAATAAAGTTACATGGAAACACATAATGGTGAAATAACAATGAATAAAATTCCATGGAAGCAATAAATAGAGAAATTAAAAATGAATTAAATGATATGAGAACACAAAATGAATAAACTAGTAGTGAAGATAACAATGCAAAAACACCAAATCAAAAAAATGTAACATTAATAACACCTCCCAAGATTTTGCATAAAAGACCCATGTGCTTAATTCAATTCAATGAAAATATTTTAAAACCAATGAGTGATAAAATGTTTGACCACCATTCAATAAGAAAATATGAAATAATTTAGGATAAATACTTTGAAATATTAAAGGATAGTCAAAGATGTTAATTATTTGCTTCACTGATGAAATTGTTTAGGATGAGATCTACAATTTATGCCCTAAGATTAAGTACATCTAATATATATGGTAAAAATAAGGCATTTTTTGAAAAATCTACATGATGCATACCATGTAATGTAGGTGTGAAAATATGCACCAAAGATAGTAATATTTCTTGATTCATAATTACAACTTGCGTACTAAGTTGTCAAATAGGTAGAAAATGCTTGATTACAGAAACAAGCATAACATTGAACATAGATAAAAAAAAAACATGATATGTAAAAGACTTGATGATACCAATAATAATGATTTATGGGAATTCTCTGGCATAATTCCATGAAAATAAAAGGCTATAGCTGATGCTATTAAAGATTTACTTGTAAGTTTTATGGAAAGAAAACAAAAGGGTTTCACCCAATATAAGAGATATAGTGAAAATAATAGTTGGTTTTCGTAACCGTGAATTATCTCCAAATCATTTCTTGGATATGACCCAAACACAATTGTACTCTTATTTTTTACAAAAATATCCATAATTTTCTTTTAATCAAATATATTTTGAGATGGACAAACCTTTTTATGTCAAAATAAATCACACACACACACACACACACACACACACACACACACACACACACACACACCACTTGTCATTATAGGAAACATGTTGAATTCTCAATTAATTATGATTTTTTTTCATCTTGTATGTTTTAATTTTCATAATGATTAAATTTTTTAGGAGTGTGACATGGAAGTTCCACCAAAATCAACAAGGAAATTTATTCCAACCATTTTTGATATAAAAACCATGTGGATAAATTTTTTATAACAAAACATCTTTAGATGGAACTTACAATATTTGTGTTGGATTTACAAAATTAAAAAATTATATCCACAATAAGAGTACAAGTGAAATTTTAAAATAGTTAGTTTGTTTTATAAAATACAAATCTATGACATATCAATTAAAATATGGCAAGGAATCTAAAAGGTGTTGACTTGTTAAAAAAAATCTTGTTTCAGAATTTATGGTCAAATTCAGGAAGGAAATTATTTATGAGTATGCAAGGCACACACATAGAGATAGATCAATGAATGAATAATTAAAGTTAATAAATTACACACTCTTAATCAATTTTATTGTTTTAGTAGTAAAATTTGCTCAGAATTACACATTCCCACCATAAATGGAGGTTCAGTCATACTACTAAAATTAGTACATGTTACCATTTTTGTGCATATAATATTTATTCATGCACCTAACAGTATAGATCAAGATCAAAAAATATTAATATATTACTGTTTATGTGTCAATAATGATCAATCACATTCTACATATTACGTGAAAGGTTATTTGGAGATGTTTTATGGAAATTTTATTAAGATGAACATTACTTTTAATCAACATTATATTTGGTCAGATAATTTCACATCATAATTTAAGAATGTATTTTTTTTAATGGTTGATCAATATGAATGTTATCACTAGTGTATAACATATTTGGAGATTCATTGAGGCTAACATAGAAAAGGGAAGCATGATGGCGCTAGAGCATGTGTGAAAAAAGCCCTTACAAGAGACCAGTTGAAGTTCAAAGATGACACTACTTTGACTGATGAAAAAATAATTGTTAAATGGTATAATGAGAATATAGTTCATGGTGCTCAAGATAAATCTAGTGTTCTTATATATTTCTAGTTGATGGAGGAAAAATAATTGACAAGGTTTGAGGATTATATTATCGTAATAAGATCAAGTGAGATCCACTCATTTTTTAGCTCAAATGTGTGAGAAAATAATTTGTTATATAGAATAAATGATACTTCACTCTGATTTCATAATGAAATATTTAAAAAGAGCCTCATTATATAGGTTTAATGATAACTTAAGATAAAAAAAATTATAAATTTAGAATAATAAACTCTTATTTTTAGTAAGGATTCAACAACCTAGAAGTATCTAGAACATGCCTACAAACATAAAAACAATACATTTAGAAGTGGAGAAATTACATTTTCCAATAATACCCCTTAATTTATTCCATTGGCTATTATAACATCCATTACTCCTAAATTTTGTCTCAAATGCTAAAAGGTCTCCTTCACTAGTGACTTTATGAAGATGTCTACTAACTGATCTTCAGATCTGTAGAATGTTAATTTGATTTCATCATCTTCAACCATTTCTCTTATGAAGTGATGATGAATCTATATGTGCTTGATTCATCCATGAAATAATGAATTCTTCATCAAGGCTATTAAATACATGCTATCACAAAATATGATTATCCCATCTGTTTGTTTCTTCTTTAAATCTTCTAAGACTCTCCTTAGCCAAATAGCTTGACATGCTATGATGTATTCAACTTCTATTATGGAAAGATAAACTATGGGTTGTAAATGGATCTTGAACCCATGTGAAATACATAACCTGATGTGACATAGTTCTTGGTTCCATTGACATATCTTAGAATTCTCTTACCTGCTTGTCAATGTGTATCCTTAGGTGTTTTTATAAATATAAAAATCAAACTTATTATATACACTATATCAGGCCTAGATGCTGTCAAATACATGAGGTTACATGCTCTTATATAAATTTGGATTCACCTCATTGTTTCAATCTTCCTTACTCAACTTTAGACCTGTAGTGGTTGGTGTTAGAATAGGCTTATTTTTTGAACATTGTAAACCTCTTCAAGATTTATGAAGCATACTTATACTAAGAGATGAATATGTCATGTTTAATTTATTTTACTTATATACCAAGAAAATATATTATTAAACCCAAGTCTATCATTTCAAATTCCCTTTTCATTGCTTCTTGAACTCACCAATAAAATCATCATCATTTCTTATGAAGATTAAATCATATACATATAACATAGCAATAAAAATATTACCATGGCTCTCCTTGATGTAAAGTGTGGGATATCTACTGCTTTCTTCTACACTGGTCTTCTTCCATGATCTTATGGCTCTTCCTAACCTAGATATACAAGCTCTAATACCAAACTATGAGCAAACAATTGATTACATAGAACAAATTCTACTTCACTTTGATTTCATAACGAATGATTTACAAAGAGCCTCATCATATAGGATGAATGATATGATAAGATAAAATAAACTTCCTAAATTTATAATAAAAAACTCCTATTTTTAGCAAGGATTCAACAACCTATAAATATCTATAACATGCCTACAAATAGAAAAACTACTATATTTAAAAGTGGAGAAATTACATTTCCCAAAAAATGAAGGTTTTTGGATGATTCATATGAGGCACATGTCATGTTATTTTTCTACATGCATGGGCTTTATTTAGAGAGAGTGTGATTCATAAGAGTGGGTGGATAAATGGATTTGTAGACTTCTAAGTCCAATCAACACCACCAATATTACAACTTACATATATGACATCAAATAACTTTGACCATGTCTTTGATCTAGTGCAATGAGGTACAAGATTAATTATTAGTTACTAAATTCTCATTATTTATCAACAACATTATTAAAAAATTGTTTTATTTTGTGATGCAAGGCATGTTTTTACAATTGTTATAGATGAGGATAATAAATAGGGGACATATTCTAATTATGTCAGTGTGTACAGGAAAAAATAAATTTTCTCATTTATAGAAGAGGAAAACATTAATTATCTTAGTGGGTCTATGATAGTTACTAGAAATTTTCTTCAATGATATCCTATCATAAATTTAGTTGTATGGTTGTTGTAAGACTATGAAATAATAGGAAGATATTGCACTATTCAAATTTAGTTTTTAAAAAAATGTTTAATTGCTTAAATATTATGGGAGGCCATTAATCAAGAATCTATGGAAGGTTTATGAGTATGACCATGAAGAAATAATTCCTACTATAAAGAGTAGAGTTGATCCTAGTGATTCTTTGGATTTAAATTCTAGGGTAGGTTGAGTTCTCAAATGTAAATGTATTTAATTTTATCAATTTTTTGATAATGTAAATGGTACATATAAATTTAAATTTAATAACTAATATATTTTTGTACATTAATGTTACCCAATAAGCTTCCAAATTCACATGGTTGGCACCATTAGTAAATAATTTCATATTATTGAAGCTAATAGAAGCTTAATAAAAGTTCAAGAGGAGATTGATATTATTATTATAGAATTTCATATTCTCTTGAGGCTAAAATAGGTATTTTGTCTCCTAAATATGTGTATTTATAGGTATTAGTCATAGGACCATGTGTGACTTTACTACTAAAATATGTTGGAAGTAATGTATTTGGAAGGGGAGGTTCTAAAAATGGAAATGCTAGTTGGAAGACAAGAACTTATCTCTTGACTACATAAAAATTACATTTCAGCACTAATCAATATATTGTTTTCCATACATTCATCTCTTATGTTTTATTCTCATGATCTAGGATGAAATTATAGGGATTCAAGTTGCATGTGAATTTTTTTTTGGTTCATGAAATACACTTATAGTTTTCATTTTACATGTCTCAAGTTGGCCTAAAAACTATAATTTTATCATATTAGGAAGGACACTCTTGAGGCCAAAATGGATACTCTATTTCTTAATTGAGCATGATCAGAGGCCAATAAATTGGTACTATATGTTATTTACCACTCTCAACATGGTGGAGATGATAATTATCATCCATGAAGCACTAGAATTGGATATCTCCAACTACACCTTGAACTTTGACAACATTTATTGTCAATATTTTTGCATTCTAGATCAATTGTACAATGTGTATGCATATGGTTTCATAGGATGTGGTCATGGTAACATGTGTGATTTTATTATTTATATGTGTTTTAAGTGATTAATTTTTAAGGGGAGGTCCCAAAATTGGAAATGTCAGTTGAAGGACAAAAACTTCTCTTGATTGCATCAAAAATGCATTTCAACACTAATCAATATATTATATGCCATGGATTCATATCTCATGTTCAGTTTTTATGCTTTGTAGTGTGAATATAGGGATTATATACTCACATGAAAATTCTTTTTGTTCATTCAAACTACTTATAATTTTCATTTTACGCGTCACAAGTTAGCTTTAAAAACTACAATTTTCTCATATTGGCAAGGATGTTCTGTAGGATATAACATGTAATTCATCTCCTAAATAGCCATGATATAAGGCAAAGAACTTGGTATTATATGTTATTCATCACCCATGACATGGTTATGATGCCATTTTTTAGACATGAAGCATTAGAGGTGGAGATCTTCAATTGTGCCTTGAACTTTGATAACATTTGTTGTAAGTGTTTTCACATTTCAAATCAACTATCAAAACACATATTTTTATCATTTAATAGGTAAAATTGATGGGAAAACATGTGATTTTATTATCCAAATATGTTGGAAGTGATGTATTTGTAAGGGGATGTCCCAGAAGTGGAAATGTCAGTTGGAGGACAAAAAATTATCTCTTAACTACATAAAAATTATATTTTATCATTGATCAGTTTATTATTTACCAAAAATTTCTCTCTTATGTTTAATCATCATGATTCAAGGTAAAAGTAGAGTATTAAATATGCATGTTAAGGTTATTTTGGTTTTTGAATATGAATTATGTTTTTATTTTTATGTGTGTCTCAAGTTGTCTTAAAAAACTACTATTTTTTCATATTGAGAAGGACGTTCTTGAGGATAGAACAAATACTCCATCTCCTAACCAATCATGATGATAGGCTAAGAAATTGGACCTAGACATTATTGACCACCCTTAATGTGTTGGTGATTATATTTTGTATCCAAAAATCACTAGAGGTTGAGATCTCTAGTTGCACCTTGAACTTTGACAATATTTGTTGTCAATTTTTCCACATTCCAAATCACCTATAAAAATACATATCCATGTGACTTTGAATGTTGAGATCATGATAAAAAGTGTAATTTCCTATCCACATGTGTTTTAAGTGATTTATTTGTAATGGGAGGTCTCATAGATGGAAATCTTAGTTAGAGGGAAACAAAATGTCTCTTACATTTAATCATTGATCAGTATATTGTCTACCATAGATTTGTCTCTTAAGTTAGATCAAAATGATTTGAGGTGAAAGTAGAGGGCTTCAATATTCACATTATGGTTAATTTTTTTATTTAAATTTCTTATGATTTTAATTTTATGTGTGTCTCAAGTTGGCCTAAAATACTATAATTTTATCATATTGAGGACATTATTGAGGCCAGAACAGGTACTCTATCTCCTAACCAGGCATGATCTGAGGCCAATAACTTAGTTCTAGATGATATTTACCACCCATTATGTGGTGGTGATGCTATTTTTTAACCACAAATAATTATATGTGGAGATATATAATAGTGGATTGAACACAAAGATGAGAATTTGGCCATTTCTACATATGTAAATTTTAAGTCTCTCATACCTTTGGTGATGCAACAAAACATTAAAATTTCATACCCATAGAAGTTTGAGAACTAATGAAGTGATTATATCAAGTCAAGTTAATGAAATAATTAATACATTAAATATTAATATCGGTACCATGAAACCTTAGGCAAGGCTGGTGTTAGGATTATTAGTAGTTAACACATCAATTTTAAATGTTAGATGTACAATGATGCTAGTAAGCCAAGATGCTTACTGTAATAGAATCCATATTAAACCTACCTTATAGGAATGCTTTGAATTTATTATGTAACTTTAATATATTTTATTAATTTTGTCTCATGTACATGTTGGTTGGCCTTTTTTTCAACCATAATTGGTGACAATAAAGATAACTCACCCACTTGTTATTTCACAAGAAATTGCATTTTCTTATATATCATTGTTATTTGGTAATGTATTAAATTATATTACATTCACATTATTGCATGTACCCATCATTATTGCATTCACATTATTGCATTTACCTAACATTATTGCAATTATGATTGATGATTTCACATTATTGCATGTACATGAGTTATAGGTTGATGGTATTCAATTATGATGATTGATTTTTATTTAGGATTTTATTAGGTACACTAAATTTATATATTTATTTTTTGATGACAATGATTTATTCAACATTGTATAAGAAGGAAATATTAAATATGATTGTATATAAATGAGGCTATACTATTAAAAATGGTAAATCCTAACACAAAAATAATATAATAATAAAACTCACTCAATTTATTTAATATCGGGAGTAGATTATATAGACTAAATAACTCTTTAGTTCAAGGAATCAACCATGATCCTCAATCCCCCAAATCACACAATGTTTCCCTATTTACTCTCACAAACTCTTATCTACATGATTACTATTCATGTTCTTCTCTCTATTCAATTATTATTGACACATAATAAATAACCCAAATAAATAATAATAATAATAATAATAATGTGAGTATTAATGTTCCTAACATGCCTTACCCTATTAATTACATGGAAATACATGTTTTACATGACTATCTGAAGGTAGAGAGGGAAAAAATAGTCATTGACCTCTCATCAACCATTTACTAATGGGAAACCTTCAACATAATCATTTTGGGAACTATGAACATGAATCATATTCCTCTCATCAACCATTTAATGATGGAAAATCATAAACCTAATCAGTGTGGGAACTATAGAAAAGAACTCTACATTTATTCAACATTCACTCATGTATCTACAAAACACCATAGTAAATTGAATGCATACTCAAAAAAATGTGTGATAAGATTAAATAAGATCATTTGGACAAGTGGAGAGAGTAGACCAAACACATAAAAAAGATCATTATGAAGAAGAAATGACATGTCTAATTTAATAGAAGCATGAATTATTAGTCAAGATTGAGTCTCACACTAATTGATATCAAAATAATAGATCTATATTCAATAGGAATGCACTACTAACAGAAAGATAACTTATGCACCTAAATGGATAAGACATCTTGTTGCCTAAGTTCATACAATAGTTCTATAACTAAAACTAAAGTAGCTTAATAAATCTGAAAACTACCTCAACAATTATAAACATTACTCATTTTTTACCATAAATTGGATAAATCAATAATGGTTGAATTTCCCCTTTTCTCTCATCAAAAATTCATACAAACTTTTATTAAAAATGATCCAACATCATGCCAACCTTGTCTACTCTGATACCATATATTAAAAATGGTAATGCTGAACAAAAAAATAATATAATAATAAAACTAACTCAATTTATTTAATATCAAGAGTGCATTATATAGCCATGATCCTCAATCCCCCAAATCAATAACTCCTCCTTATTTACTCTAGTCAATTATTCTTCACACATAATCAATAACCCATATAAGTAATATCAATGTGAGTAATAATGTTATTAAAATGTAAAAAACCATCAAATTTAGTTTTTTAATAATAATTTAGGCCAAATTATATGCAAAAATATGATTACTAGAACATGCACACACATGCACGCACGTGCGCGCGCGCACGTGCGCACGCGCACGCGCGCTCGCACACACACACACACACACACACACACACACACACACACACACACACACACACACACACACACACACACACACACACACACACACACACACACACACACACACACACACACACACACACACACACACACACACACACACACACACACACACACACACACACACACACACACACACACACACACATGCCATGAAGACATAAAAAATGTGAATATAATATAATGTCAGGTCAATGCCATATAGGTATATAATGACAAAAAGGTGTATATTACCATATAGGCATACAATAAATTAGATAATGTAAGACTTATCATACTCATAAAAATCCTCCCTCTCTTTACCTTGCTCGTATATGTCTCTCCCTTAGATTCTTTATTCATAGATAGAGATCCTTCAAATGCCTTATATTCCTCCAAACTCTAACTAAGTCTTTTTACACTCATAGATAACCTATAGTTGAACATAATCATATACAAATATTGTTATAAACTTTACATACTAGACATGTATCCAAGTTTAGAATTTTATTTTAAAATGATACAAAAAATATTTAAACATGCACTTACTACAATCTCATGGTCACAGTCAATTTTCTTCTAATTCTTAGTAGGGTTAAAATCAAGTTGAGCCACATGCACAAGGGTGTGAAAGGGAGAAATAACATGAGTTGTTACCCTACTAATAATATCAATGTAACTATTATACATCATTAGATAACTTTAATTAGATAATACATTCATGTCAATTATATTTTCACAAATAAAAAGTAAAAATTTTAAAACAAATTTATATTTACAATTCAATATTATAAATTTATCATAATATTGGCCATTTTGGCCCACATACCAAAAATTTTCCTAGATGCAGTGTAGTGTCCTAAATATCTAAGAATGTAGCAAGAGTTGAGCAAGTTCTGGATGAAATGAGTGGACCTAAGGGATCATGCAGCTTGCAATACTTTTGAAACACTTGAAGTTCACTTGAGGTGTAATTTATTAATTTT
The DNA here is from genome assembly GCA_037957365.1 of Torreya grandis. Taxonomy (NCBI): domain Eukaryota; kingdom Viridiplantae; phylum Streptophyta; class Pinopsida; order Cupressales; family Taxaceae; genus Torreya; species Torreya grandis. The sequence goes on along the minus strand of JARHVA010005606.1, from coordinate 834,855 downwards.
TTAAGATAAGACTATAATTTTAGAGACCCTAGGGGGTGTCACCAGTGCTTGGAATAAGTATGGAAATGCATGGGATCCATTTACTTCTTCATTTTGATACTTGGGTCTAGTGGTAGAATTTTTAAGTAGGAAGTGTATTGACATTGTCATTGCCATATACGAATGAGTCAAGGATAATTGATCATATGGGTTTGTTAAGTTTAGTCCTAAAAACATAATTTCTAAGTTTTAGATCATCCCTTGATGTATGATAGAAATTATGAAGGCTCAAAGTTGGCTCTTTAGTTAGATTTCGCTAAGTTTCCCATACTTAGCCAAATGAACTAGGATGTCACTCAAGAGCAAATGAAATAGCTAGCTTGTGTATTTAATATATTCACTTAGAAATATCTCAAGACCATTGGATCAAATGGGTTCATCCCTTTTAGTCTCAATAAAATCTCTTACAAATTTGGTGCCTCCATGAATTTTGTGCTTTAAGTTATAGGCCTTAAAAGTTGGACTTGTAACATGAGATGTTCACTCTAATGTCAAATTAAAGACACTAAAAAATATATATGTGATTAGATTTTACATTTTTTGGGATGTCAAATATATTCTATAGGATGTCAAATATGGTATATATAACATCAAATGTAAGCTTCATAAACTAACTGTTGGAATTCAAACAGTGGATCCCAGTTGAACTAATAGTTTGTATTACATCATACATTTAGATCTAACAGTGAATGGAGGTAAAATGGGTTAGAAAATATCCAAATCAAATATGTTCTTGATAAGTATCAACACTGTATCCAACTAACAAAAAATCAATGACTCATAGGCATTCGTATAGATTGAAATCAATGGGGAAAGATGAGTCAATATGTTAACAAGCCTAGTCAAATTTTGATAACCAATTAGAGTAAAGGCAAATGTAGGTGGCTTAGATGGAGGTTGAAGGTTCATTTTTTACCAAGGTGAGAAATTATGATGGAACCAAACTCAAGAATGATCTAGATTGGGTCAGGAGTGGATATTTTAGGATTGGATTGTGCCATTAAGACTCTACAAAGGCATATAAATGAGATATGATAGGGGCTTCTCATCCTTAAAACACAATCATGAATTGATGAACCACTACTCAAAGTTCAAATGGTGTATCTATATTAGTTTTGAGATATGAGGATCTAGTCCTCATAATGAGTAATAAGTGGTAGATGGCATGAAAAATAAAGGTAGCCACATAGACTTCAATGGTAGTCATCAGAGCCAATTACATGAAATGAATCCTCTCTCCACTTTGTTACACATCAACAAACCAATCGTAAGTGGTTTCATAGTAGGAAAAATTAAAAACAACTTGATTTTTTTATTACAGCCACCATGGAGCACCACTAAGAGAATAATGTAATGATGTAATGGACTAGAGTGACCTAGATCAATCAGGAAGGGTTTGAGTGAGCTTGATTTGTGGGGGCAGTTGTAATAAAATTTTAAACATATTTGAGCTCATTTAATTCAATTTGAGCACCAAAACTCCCTCTCTCTCTTCCTTTCTTCTATAAATATAACTTTCAATTTATTATTTTGTATCCCTTAGGCTAGTATGACTAGGCTATGCCAAGCTTTATACTCGTAGACCTCTTTGATAAATTAATATAATATTTACATATATTTTCATGATCTATACATCATGTTTCTTACTAGTTTAAATATGCTTAAGTGGATGAATCTTCCCTTCTATAGGTCTAGGTCTTACCTAAGTGCTAACAATTTTCCTTGTAGGTCATCTAATGTGTCTTGGTGATTGATGGCTTAATCTTAAAGTGTTTATTTGACTATAAGTACCCTATAACTAGGCCTCATTCTCATTTCCCTCCTACTACAATCAATCAATATAACCTTTAGATGAAATATTGTTGCTTGGAAACCATTAGGGATAGTGCATTAGTCCTATACTCCATCCATTAGTGTCATTTGAGTCCAAAAGAGTGGATGGATAAATTCATGGTGCATCACCACACTTAGATTAGGTTTCCATTTATGCAACCCCTTCTCCCTTTTCATCCCAAATCCATTTAGATCTTAGGTGAGCACTATAAAGATCAATCTAAGGAGCTAGCCTCATTAAAAAATCCTATAGGTTTAACCCCATCACAGGTGACCCACAACCTAGGGTTACTCCCATGTTGGACCAGGCTTGGGTAGAGGACCTAAAAATTCCTTTACTCAGCTATGGTGAAATTTGAGTTTACAACACATACCTCATTATTTGTTTCACATATGTGATTTTAGTAGCAATGCCTATGTTTGTTCTCACCCATATATATGGAGGAGTCTCCATTATGGTCATCAACTAAACAAACAAAATATGATTATTAGTTGAACATATCTATATAAATAAATACATGTATATGAACTATAATATTAATGAAAAATTACTTCTGTATATGTATACATTGGTTAAGTAATAACAACATATGCACTAGTAGATAACCTATAATTTGGTTGTGAAAATGATGTGACCATCTCCTCCTAAAACATTAAAAAATACACATATATTTTTGAATTTTATATATAAAATAATTATTACCTTTTATATATATATATATATATATATATATATATCAAAAATTTGACTTGAAAAATATTATTAATTTTTATTCTATTTTTACATCATGTCAAATATATAATATACTTGCATATGTGAAGTGGAGGTCTCCACACAAAACTTATGTGCCAAAAACTTATCAATAAACAATAGAATATAGCCAACTAGAAGCACCACCATCCTCATCTAAATTTCTAATGTATATAGCACCACATGATTTGCAATGGCATGGTCTAGCACCAATGCTAGCTGTAACATCCCCATGTCTAACCTCTCCACATTAGTGTCTAAAAGATTACTCATGTGTATAATGAAGGTCTTAGTAATCACATTAATTGCATGTAAATATTTAATCTCTATAACATCCTTCACCACAAATGGGATTGTCTCAAGATAACCTAAATTTTGGATACAGAATGTTGTAGGTTGATTAGGTGCACAACATGCACTTTGTCTATCTTGCATAGAATCTTCTCCTCAGCCCTAAAACTATAAGTAGTCAAAATAATTAGGAATTTAAATGAGGATAAAATTTTAATAGATATTCATAAAAAAATACAAAATAACCTCATGGTTATTACAAGGTAGGTAATCAAAGACCATCCACCATCAGTTTCAAAAATTATCTTTTATCAAATTATGTTAACACTAGTGGATTGGGAACCATTTGCATGATAATAGAGGTAGTGCATTAGTTTATGTATTAGTGAATATTGTAAAAAAAAATCTCTTTTTTTAATTTTTTAATCTCTCACAAGAGTTATTGATGATTTTTTATCATAAAAATACCTATAAGATTCCCATATGTCAATTTAATTTAATATCAAGTCGACTTTCCTTAGTAATGACTCTATGGTATTTTCCAAAGAAGTACAGTGGGTTTTGGTCAAATGGGGGGTCATGACTCTAAGTAATTACTCTAAGGTATATTAAGATAGCTAGAATATGTAGTGTCTATCAAATATAGGATATGTAAACATGGAAATGCATATAATCTATAATTTGTATTTTTGAATTAGTATTTGAATGTTTTTGTGTTTTGACATATTATATTATTTTTTTTATTTTTTGGATATAAGCTATGTTCAAGTAACATGAAAATTAAACTATATACAAGGAATAATAAATAATAAAACTATGTACAAGAAGGGATAAACATACTAATCAATGAGTCTCATGGGAGACTCACTATTAATGTGGCATGTGCCAAATAAAGGAATAGTAATTATGCATGTTATGTGAAAAGGTAACTGAGGTCTTAGAACATATTGTACTAAGTAATATATATCTATCATTGTATTTGGATTGGTGTTAGGAATCCATGAAGTTGACTAGGGTGTCCTATGAATTGTAGGGGTCTTGTAGCTGACATGGGTAACCTATGATGAGAACTCTAGGAACTCAATAACACTAATATCAAAAGGAAAGGAGTAGAGGGAGGCCCTATATAATTAGTAACATATATTTAATTCATGGGTATTTATAATAATGGTATCCATGAAAGAGTATGTGCACATGGTAACACTATAGGATTAGACCTCATCTATACTATTGGCTCCACTAAAATTTATGGTGTACTTATGGGAACTGAGCTTAGAAATATAACTGGTAACTTCAGTGTGACTTCTTATAGAATAGGTAAATGATAATCATATGAAATAACCTTAACTATTATCAAGTGATTAACATGTATATACTTGATGAATATTTAAATGGTGGATGGAATGACTCAGAGCTAATGTATCCATGGCCTACCTAATAACATGTCAAATGTGTTTGCACTAGGTACTATTAAGAATTTAATGGCCACATGTGTTAGTCCAACATGTAATGGAAGTAAAATCTCCTCAATAGAGGTCTGAACATGGCCATTGAAACCATGAATAATTGTGTTTATAGGATAAATGTTCTTCTCTAAATAACCAAAATTTTGTAGAAGTGTGATAGTGCACATGTTAATACTTGACCCATTATCAACCATAACACTTTGAGTAGGATGATGATTAGTGTAGGCTCATAAAAAGAGTGCATATAAATTTGAATAATCATTAATAATCTCCTACTCTAAGAAATTGATAAGTGGTCTAGATGGTACTATAGTATGATACACACCAATGAGATTATGTAGGGGGTGTACATCCTTTGTAGTAGTGTGATATAATGTTAATTATGGATGTGCTTGATATGTATAATGAACACCTAAAGTGCCCCTACCTCATTAACTATATGCTTTGGAAATGGATTTGAGAATATTTTTAATGCCTTAGCTTATGTTTTTTGGACTTTAGGTTACTCTATGGGTGTGCCCACATCAATGATGTTGCCCTTTATCAAATCATGTATCTTATGTCTCAAGATGATACATCTATTTGTAGTATGTCATGGTGCCCTATCAAAGTTGTAGAATGAATTAGAATCATAGTTATTTGGAAGAGGACATGTTGTATCAACCTCTTTAATGGGAGGTAGAGATGCTACATTGAATTTTTGGAGCTATTGTAAAACACATGTTGGTGATTTTGGAAGTTTGGTAAAAACTCTTTGTGGAGGAGATAATAAAACCAAGCGAGGAGGTAACTCTAAAGTTGTGTTCACTATGGACTTTAAATCACTATTGTTTTCAATAGACCTTACTTTGTATGGAGGATTATTATAATTCTTAGTAACTAACTCTAAGTCACTTTTATATTTTAATTTTCTCACAAAGAGAAGCTTGACTTCCCTTTCTTTCACCATGTGGTATAGATCTATGAATTTTGAAACTTCTTAAATAAGATAGAATCATGTAATGATGGTAGTAAACTCTATTTAAATATGTCTTGGAGATCTCTATTTATCATGGGGATAGTCATATTTGCTAATATATTTTTATATCACAAGACATTTTATGTAATAGGCTCATTGAATTTTTTACTTTACTTATGTTACTTGAGTATATGAGATATTATCATTGATTTTGATTGAAAATTGTGTTAAAAACATATCTACCAATGGATTGAATGCAATGATAGACTGATTTATAAGATCATATAACCAATATAAGGCATAGTCCTTTAGACTTCATGGGAACAACTTAATAAGGAGCCAATCATGGGACATGAGGTCCAAACATGTTACATGGAAAGCTCATATATGGTGCTCTAGGTCACCCTTACCATTATACAAGGTAATATTATGTGCCACAAATCTAGATGGCAAAGGAGTTTTTTCAATGTGATGTGCCAAAGGTGTATATAAATTAACATGAAAATCCAAGGTGTGTGATGGCCTAGTATCTCATTGCTCAAGATGTAACACCTTAGCCTATAGATAATTAATGTCATACATAAGGGATTATACATCTATAGAGGAGGAACTAGCCATAGGAGGTGTAGTTACTACTGAAGGTTGTTTGTATAAGGTGAGTTACCCCAATGTAGGTGTAATAATATTATTATCTGGGGGTGTAGAAAATTGATCATTATTTTATTTGTTCATTATTTCTATTATGGCTTGTATAATATGTGCATGATCATGGGGTTGTTCCTAAATTCTATCTCTAAAACTCTATAAAATCTCATCTTTATTGACTATAAGATTTTCATTGTCAAGTGGGAGGAGAGTGTCCTGATTCCCATCTTGTGTATTATCTTGATGCTTATTATATTTCTGATCTTGTACTTTATGATTTGGATATGAAAGAGTGTTAGGCACAACATTTCTAGGTGTTGATTCATATACATGATGAACACTAGCATATTATAAATACTTTGTATATGTAATTTGATTTTCCAATAATTTTACCTTTTCACTTAATAACTTATTCTGATTTTGTAATTTTTATATTAGCTTGTTCATACTAATAATTTGGTCCCTTAGTGTCTCATAAGTTCAAACCTTGGTTGCTTTCGAGGGTCTATTGATGGTCTATAATTGAGGGTCTATGACAAATTGAGGGTATATGATTGCTTTAGGGATGTTTATAAAAGCATGTGCCCCACACAAAATTTGGATGAGTGTCTAAATATGCCCCAAGATATGTTTGGGGCTAAGTTAGGGATGGGTGGTCTCAAATAACACTCTTAGCACTCAAGTGTCATTTCTAGGTGATTACAACAACCTACCATAAAATTAGTAGCATGTGCTAGAGGTAACAAAAAGAATCCAAATGTAGTGCACGATAATAAACCATCAAATACAATCATTGACATGATTTGGAATTAACATGACATGTTCTAATCTTACATAGAGGATCAATATTTTAAACTAAAAATGTAACCAAGTGAAGATAAGCATGGATATTTATCAAATGGTGAAGAAATAGTTGTCTCAAGTGATAGAGAAACATGAAATTACCAAGCTAAGTGTAGTGGAGAGGGAGAATTACAAAATAGTTCTAACTGCAAAAATATTCCAAGGCCTCAGGAGACATGAGAATTACAATCTTGAACTAATTCAAAGGGCCAAAGAAGGTATGCAAGAGATGAGTATTCCATTATTTGTTTTAATTTTCCTTATAATAGAAATGTGGTATGTCTATAACTTCAATGAATACAAAATGTGAATATCAAGTCCTAAATGATATTAAACTGGTGTAGCAAGGGTATCCACATTAGAATAGTGATAAATGTGTGTCCTAATCATGAGAGGCACTTCATAGTAATATATGACTCTATCTAAATCAAAATACTCTTTTTTCCCATTTAGTTTTAATTACAACATATATTGAAATATTGTAAGTTATATTAATAAATTATGTGAAGGAAATATTAAAGATGATCATATCTAAATATGGCCATAAAACCATCAAATTTAGTTTTACAATAATAATGTGATCCAAATTGTACGCAAAAAGATGATCACCACAAAATGTGAACAGATATGTATCCATAAAATCCATAAAGACATACAAAATAAGAAAAAAATAGAATGTTAGATGAATTCTATATAGGTATATAATGCCAATAACACATACATTATGATATAGGCATACAAAAAAATACATTATCTAACAACATAATAGAATGTCAGGTGAATGTCTTATATGCATACAATGTCAAAAATGTGTAAATTTCCATATAGGCATACAAACAAGTACATCATCTAAGACATCCTACTCATCAAATAGTCTCCCTCTCTTTGTCTTCCTTGAATAAGGCTCTCCTTGGGATGCCTTGCTCATAGATAGAGATCCCTTGGATGCCTTAAATTCCTCTAAGATCTAATGGTAGGTCCTTCTATGCTCATAGCTTGCTTGTAGTTGAATTTGTTCCACTATAAATACTATTAGAAAATTTACATACTATACATATAACCAAATTCATAAATTAATTTGAAATTAGAATATTAAAATAATTTAAACATGCACTTACAAAAATCTTGTGGTCATGGTCAGTTTGTGCCTGAATAGGGTTAGTGATAGGTCTAGGTACATGAAAAGGTGTGTGAAATTAGGAAGAAACATGACAAGGTGCCCTATTAATCCTTTGACTAGAACTATTAGATGTCACAAGAAAACCCTACATACATAATACATTCACATAATTTTATTTACCCAAGTAAATAGTAAAATTATTAAAACAAATCTATTTTTACAATTTAAAATTACAATTTAACATGTACCTTAGTGAGTGTCTATGTAGATGAAATTTTAGCAAAAATATCTATGTCTACCTTAGCTCATAGAGTTTAAGGAGTGTCTAATGTGGTTATCAACTGATCAAATAACTTCATTTAGTTTTCTAAAAAATATTAAACATGTATGATTGTTAGCCAAGAGCATATATATATAAAAATAAAAACATGTACATATAGTATAATATTAACTCAAAAGTTTACCATAGTATATTTAAAAGGTGGCCTAATAACATTGACAAATGCAGTAGTGGATGGCCCACAAGTTGGATCTGCATACGTAAACATCAGCTAGCTAAGATATACAAATGCAATTGTGGAATGTGAATATGTAGGCACTCTTTCCTCCTACAATGTAAAAAATACATATATATTATTAAATTTATATGTAAATTATTTTTTAGCTTTTAAATACAAATATAACTTAAATTTAGCATGACATTTATATAAAATATAGTTGCATATGGGTAGTAACCAACATGTGCATTCAAAATGTACATTCTAAAAACTCATCACTCATGAGTATATCATATAATCCCTAAAAAACACCACCATCATCATTTGAAGGTCTAGTGCATACAACACTATAACATCTACAATGGTGAGGTTGGATACACACACAAGGTGGAGTATATCCAACATCAGTCTTCGAAAGCCTACTCATATGTTAAATGATTATATTATTAAGTGCACTAAGCACATGAAAAGTGTTAATATTATTAATATCCTTCATCACAAAGGGGATCTCAAGTTGAAGTGGATTTTGGGTAGGGATCCTTATAGGTTGATTGGGTGCATAATGTACACTTGATTGATCCTGCATAGATCCTTTCCCTTGGCCCTAAAACTCACCATAGTTAAAATATTTGGGAATCTCATTAAGGATAAATTCGCATTAGAGTTTCTTATAAAAATAAAATGGGACCTCATATTTGTTACATGGTTGGTAATCAAACACCATCCACCATTAGTCCCAAAAAATATTTCTAATTAAATTGTGTTGGGATCAATGGATTAGAAAATGTTTAGTGGTTACTAGAAAATGTGAATTGGTTCTTGGGTCGATGAATAAGGCACAAATTATGTCATTTGATATATATATGTCCTTCACCTTACATGCTAACAATTTATTAGCATAATAAGCCCTACATATATCCATATATGATGCCCATCTATTAATTTGACTTGTTATCAAGTTAACATGACCTAATATTGACTCTAGGGTATTAGAAAAATAGGTGTGGTGTATTTTGGTTGATGTGTGGTCCCTCATTCTCCTAATTAGAATTTTTTCAACTTTTTTTCCACTATGAGTGTAGCTTGATCCTCTTAATTTCATGGGGGATCTTATGTAACTGTAGGAGGGTTAGGAGGGTTGGACTAGTTAGGTAGAGGGATAGGAGGGTTAGGTGGAGGGTTAGGCAGAGAGTTAGGAGGAGGGTTAGGAGGTTGGTTAGTATGTTGGTCTCTTGTATTGAAATGGGTTGTTAAGAATAGGATTTAGTAATTAAACAATGCAAATTAAAAAATTGACAACATATATTATTAATTCATTTGGTTTTTGATTACTTACCTACCCTCTACATTGACATTGTTGATTTGTCAAGGTATCAGGAAATCAATGTGTATTTTTCTTCTCCTCCAAGTAAAATGTTATCAAGGTTTGGCCAAGAGAATCATCAATCAAGTAGTAAAATGAAAATAAAATGTGTTTGCCCATGGATGGGCATTTTTATTTTATTTTATTTATTTTTAATAATGCATACACATTATGAAAACATAATGTGTATGCATTTTTAGTACTAGGAATAGTGATAATAATGTATACATGTTATTGGCATTAGGCCTAGTGCTCATAATGCATATGCTTTATGGTCATAATACATATGTGTTGGGAGAAATTTCCATGGAATTGTTTGCCAACTCCATGCACATACTTTACAATCTTCCTAGACCCCTCTTTACATGAAATTGAGTATTATTGTGTGTGTGCTTGATTTTTTGTTGAGATTTTTAATTTTATACATTTATGTGATCCATATCACATATATTATGGCTTGTTATGGTGGATATTACAAGTTTTATTGATACATCTACTTCGACATGATACCACTATATGTTATTGACTACATGATTGACATAGATATAACATAGTTATCTTATCATTTTGGGATAAGGTGAATATCACTTTTCATTCCCCTCATTTAAAAATAGGGTCATGTCATAGAGACATGACTCCACATACATATAATTGACATAACATGTGGAAGTTGATAAACTTTACATGATTTAGATATAAACTTGGTATAAAATATTATATGTTTGGTACATATTTTAGATAATTTTTTTAGATTTATGACACATGTTATACATAATTTACAAATCATAGGTTATATTTTTGATATATACTTCAACTTAAGACACATTTGAGGTGCATATTCCATGCAAATACACCAAATTATTGATACACTATTCATGCACCAACCTTACCAAGATGCACCATTTGATATTTTATTGATGCAAAAAATGGCTTCTTTTATTAGTGAAATTGATATTTATCACCCTCAATATACTTAACATTATTATTTATTGTAGTTTTATATGGTTACACTATTTGAATTGGGTGAGATTGGTTGGTTTAATTTTACACTTGAGTTGTATAAATGAGATTCAGTGCTCTCGATGAACATGGAAAAACTCACCCTCATAACATATTGGGGATATGATCACCCTCTAATTCCCCTTTTCACATCTCTAAGTTTAAGTTGTGAACTCTCTCTCTAATGCTTCATCTAGGAGGCATCATTACCAAAGTAAACTATCAAAGGGCAACATGGTTTAATGGACATACATGTGTACTCCCTTGTTTTATTTCCTTTCAAGTAATTTCAATTATTCATTTTCATGTTATATGCACTAATTACACCTGTATCATGATCTTGGTTTCAAATCATGCACACACAACAAATTTAAACATGGATCATGTCAAAATCAATGTGTGTTGTACACACTATAGTACACATTTATTTCCTTTAAACTTAGTATTTTCATCCTTATACATTACTAGATTAAAGTGGTGGAAAATTAGATACTCAAATATATATTTATATGTTACACTAATCTTGTACACTTGAAAAATATTAGTCGTGGTTCTATTCTTTAGTTCTTGACCTACCTTGCAACTAAAAGACTTTATTCACTATCTCATTGTGCCTAAATGTTTATCTTATAATTTAATATTGATATATCTTTCATTGTCATTTATAGTACTTTAACATATTTATAACTTCTTGGACATTTCTGTTAATACTTAGACACTAACGTTGATGTTAGTATCCTTGATCCAACATAAGTGTTCTTACCTTAAAAACACTCAAAATTAAAAATATTTCAATATGTATCGATCGACCTATATATTTAATTTAACCCTTTTGTGAGAAATGTTTCAAAATATGTGATATAAATACAAGTTAAATTCCACTCATTATTCATCTAACAAGAACCTATAAAGCTTACACTATACTACTAACAATTAATTGCACAACTAAGCTATTATGCCCTATTCTTTCATATTTCTAAGTTAGATATAAGAGTAGTATTATTACATGTTTGAAGCATTAAAATAAAAATACATTAACAATATTTTTCAATTTTTAATTTAGATTAACACATTCATTCACATATATCGCACTATGTACTATTATTCACATACAAGTCCATGTAAAAGGAAAACTACATTGTTTTGAGGCCCCCTTTGAATTTTATCACTATGTAGGTAGCACATCGATAGAGGAATATTTTAGGTCAGCTTGACTTCACTTGATCCCACTAACTCTTAGTTTTTAATATCACATTCCCTAATTGGAAGACCTTAGGTTTTTAGTTACGCATTGATATCGAAGACTTATGTGCTAGACCCAAATAGAAAATTAGAAAGGTGAAAATCAACCCTAATAGGTATAGGTAAAAGTGTTAGACAATATTTAATATTATTTACATGATAATAGTTACAAAATTAGGGTATTTTCATTAACACTAGTGTCCACAGAGTGATGCAAGTGTCTAGGATGATGAAAAACAAAAATATATAATTTGACAATGGGATCTAGATGTTCAAACAGTCCACCTATACATTTGCACTACTCAAATCTACATATGTATCATAGTATAAGCTAAGTACAATTTCTCTTTCATATTATTATTATTAAAATATTAAATATTGTATTTTTTATAATTGACATATACTTAAATTTAATATATCTTATCAGAATATTGATAAAATATAAATTTATTTAATTGGTCTATTTTTAAAATAACTTACTCTTTAATTGATTGTACTACTCTATTTTATATTAATTCTTATTTCTAAAAATGTCAAATAAAACCAAGTTATTTATATATTATAATAAAACTCAAACCCATCATAAATTAAGACCAGTAATAAAAAATATATTCATAATATTGTTTCTAATAAATAGATGTATAAGAAAACACTTTAAAATACCATATCTATTTTATTTTACTTGAAGCCCACTCTACCTAACATTGATTAATTTAGAAAATTGAAAATCATTTAACACTATATGAAAAATAAAATTTACATCAGCACAAAAACCCACCAAGACTATAATACCTTTCCAAAAATATGAGAAAATAAGGGGCACAAAGTGCCAAGTCCCTACGTGGTAGTTTAGCTCAAATTTGAAAAAAAACTCCTTCATGACTTTTCCTTTCATATATGGCTATGGAGGTTTCTACTTAGTCTACTACATCCATGCTTCACTAGTCTCTAAAGACTCCTACCATGCATACAAATCATTGTAATCTTACGCTTTGAAAAGTAGCTCTTTTTTGGACTGAACTTATAAAGGGTGTAATGCCTGTGTATTTTGTAGGGATAGGGCCATGTATAAATAATGAATTTATATAAATGTTCATACATGATCAAAATATGTTAATGAAACTGTAAGATGACAAAATAATAATTTCAATTTATTTAATGTGAAAAAATTAAATAGCTACAATCAACAAAATTCATTTAATCTATTCCCTTAATAAATGAAGATTGAAAAAAAGACTAAATGTACATTATCATTAATAATTTTTCTAGTTGGGGACCCCTCTCACAATGATTTAGTTTCATAGTTACTAAATCTTGTGGATGCAATCATAAAATAAGTGAATAAGAATAATTTATATATACATGATAAAAGAAAGAAGGATGGCAAATATATTAGTGCAAATCCACACCAAAAAGTCTACCTATTTTCCCATCTATTACCTACCAAAGCTTTTCCATGGTTTTAGCTCTTGAAAAAGCATATATCAAAGACTCATAAGGATAAAAATTCATACAAATAATAAATAAATTGGTAGACAATTAATTTGGTTTGATTTGATAAATATTTATTTTTGTTTAGATGTTATAATTAAAGAGTGATTTGGTGGCATTTTTTGACATACATTAGAATTAAATGTAGTAATTTATAGAAAAATATGTAATGGAGGATGAAGTTTACCTTCTACACATGTAAGATAGGCATCCTCCTCATTGGCCAACCATGCTATCTTCTAATCAACTCTTATCTTCTACAATTTTCAAATTTTGTAATGATGTCACATCTCTATCATGAGGTTCACTAATGCTAACCCTTGAAAGTTGAGATTCCCTGACCTGAACAAGACCACTCTTATTCTATCTTATTACTAATATATCTTGTTTTGTCTCTACATGACTCATGTTTGCATGATCAAGTGAGGTAATACAACTTGGGTGTATGATGAAATAAGGATTTCAAAGCTATCTCAATAAAAAATTTATACAAATTTTCAAAGTGACACTCCTTGCATAAAAGATGAGTCATGTTATTTTGGTCTTGAAGTAAACTACAAAATACACATAACATAGATCATTTAAGGACATACTTATAATCAATGTTACCATAAATGGGAAATAGGAAAGAATAGTATGAGAAATGGGGGTCACATACCCTAAAATGGCCTACATCTCTATAGTTTATACATAGTGTGAAATGAAAAACAAAACAAAAAATGATTGAGGCAACATAACATCACCTATAAGCACAAAACCTAGCATACACTTTATATATTTATTTACCTTTCCCTATAGATTTAAATAAAATATTGTCTTGGATATTCAAATATCTGCACATGACTTTGTAGATACATTTAGATAACATCAAAAAATCAAAAATATATCAGTTCAAGCAAGAATGCAATCAAAGCAAAAAGTACTATACATTTGTTATCTTTTATATAAAGAAGCTTGTGAAATAAGATAAGAACCAAATATACTAACAGTAATATAACTGAATAAAAAATTCCAAATAAAGAAGAGGGTCAAGCCTACAAGTATACATGACCATGAGCTAATGGGTAACTTAGGGAAAATGAAAGAAGAAATGGGTAAAATTCATACAGATTTTATGGTATATTTTAGATTGATCTACTAGATCCTATCATAATTTTTGGGTGGATATTTGTATGATTTATGGAGTAAGGGCTCATATTCACTTGGCAAAAATAAAAACTAGATTAGAACTTTGTCTGCAAAGATTTCAGTACACATTGATATTGTGCAAATACTTATGCTACTAAAATTTAAAATAGTCTTATGAAAATTTCCTTTAGAACAAAAATAACTTTTATAAAATCTATAAATGAAATATTAAAATGAACAAAATCCAATTCTATAAATTTCTTACATAGAGGAACTGATGGCCATAAAGGCAACAAACACAAAATTAGTAGCATGGCCATTGAATCATCTGATAAATCTAAAACTTGTGTTTAATGAGGGTTTTCAATATTATGAACATAAACTTGACATATTTGCATAAAGGCAGTAGACACAATGTTACAAATTTAGTTCACATTAAAAATAAATAAAATAAAACCAGATGAGAGACCAAAAAATAGGATTTCCTTGCAACAATAATTTTTTGCATATTGTTGAATGATATAAAAAATGAGTATTATAGGGAAATTGATGCTTAACAAAAAAATTACAAAGATATATTTCCCAAGTGCTACCAGACATGTTGCATGCATAAGGACTACTCTATTTTGAGTTTTGATATACTAAACCCTATATATTCATGTGGCAAGCCATAGATAGGCGAGCCTCAATATCTGTAGTTTATAATGCCACCATAATTAATCTGTAGACAAATTATTTAAATTTAAACAATAAAATTTTTATTAGATAAAAAGGCAAAATTGAAAAATCAAGGATTAAAATTATTGATTGAAACCAGGTTTTAGGTTTTTGGTTGGAAGAAGTTGAGATATTAAGAGTCCCATCATTGTTATTGCCCTAGCAAAAAAAAACTAGATTAGAGCTTTGTCTATAAATATTTTAGCACACATTGATATTGTTTAAATAGTTATGGTTTTGATACATTAAACCCTATATATTCATGTGGTGATCCATAGATAGGCGAGCCTCAATATTTGGTCTATGGTGGTAGGTCAGTTCTTGATTTTGAGTGATATGGCCCACCCACATAGAAACCCTAAAATAAACATTGTAAAAAATAAAAGGCCATAAAATGATGGCCATCTAGTCTCCAACATCATTACCCTAAAATCATAAATTAAAGCAAAGACAATGAGCAAGATGTATCCATCAAAGATCAAAGCCATATGGAGTTAGCATTATTGTTACCTTTTGTACAGTGTTGACTTCACCCCAAAAATAAGACAATAATCAAAAATTCAAAAGTACAAAAAGAAAACCCTACTTACGCATTAAAATAATATGTAGGAAGAAGACAAAAACTCTTACCTGACTAGCTAAAGGTATCTCTTGTAGTGCCAAGTAAATAACAGAGCTATACACAGCTAGGGTTAATTAATTTTTACATGCAGAAGGCACACCCATATATTAAACAAAAGAAACCATCCAAATTTAATGTTGTGTTAATGTTCTGATTTTAAATATAGCAGATAGACACCTCCCTTTTCTTTGAGACAATTGGCTTAGCACTGCACATGGTATCCGAGACTATCTTAAATCTAGAAAATTAGCAAATAATATGAAATCCTCATAGCCAATAAATTTTTTACAAATAATAATATTTTATTTATCCACTCAAAGACTAGGAAATTTACATAGGAAAAATAGTCATAGAATTATCAACACATAAATCTAGATTAATTGATTGGCTGGTAGCATAGGCTTTAATAAACAAATAGTGCAAAATAAATGCAATAGTCCCTCCCTTTGGGAATAATAACACAAGATGAATAAAATCAATGGTAACATGGCCACCTCCATCTTCATGAGGGAAAGAATTCAATTCCATGGTTAAATTACATCCATATAAGTGAAAAGTTTATGTGATTTTCCTATAAACTCTTTTTTATTCCTTGCACATTGTACCATGTTAATTTATTATTTCACAATGGTATATATATAATGTCAAAATTATTAAATTATATAGAATATTGATATTTATATTTATATTTTAAAAATAAATATATAACATCAGATTTATTATGTAAAGTAAATATTGACTTTAACTATTTGACTCTCTATGTCAAATATGTAAAATAATTTGTATCTTAGTAGATAGATATAAACAACCATCATTTCACCTTCAAATATCTTTTAATTTGAAAAAGCATGATTACCTATTTTTTATTAAAATTTTTGATAAAACAAGGAACTAGGACATATAAGCTTGGTGAAACTAACGGACATTTCATTCCATCATAGTCTTTGCTCTCTAGAATAGCTGGAAACTTAAAAGTGTTGTATCATTGAAGGTCATGGTTTGATACTTTTACTATTGTAATCATAATTTTTTTTCCCTAAAATATGATGAATTTGTATTTTAATAAAATTACTACTCCTTCAACACCACTTGGTTTTATTTTAAAATCATTTCTTAGGTTTTCACTCATCTTTTCTTACTATAACCAATAGATTTGGAAAAAAACATGTTACCCATACAGTAACACTAACTAGGCTTTAATAATTAACTAGCCAACAAAATTTAACAGTCTATACTTCAATTAAAAGTGGAAATAGATGATCTAAAGTCAGGATTTACCAATATGCATTTGGTCGTAAAAAATTCTAATAAAATACCATGATAAGCATAATAACATTTTTTATAATAAAAAACTAAATGTGAATTTATCAAGTTTCATTGGTACTTTAGTTTAAGACACTATAGAACTTGCATTTATTAAGGATTGTTGGTAGTAAATAAATATTTTTTTTATTTTTATTTATTTTTTTATGAAATATATCTATATATTAGCCTAATAGAAATATACAAATAATTCACAAAAAAATAAAGTTGGTATGAAATCATGCCACATCACACTAAGCAGAGCTTAGGAGAAAAATCAAAAGTATCATAATCTATGCAAAGCCTAGAAACAAGTCACAAAGTCATTAAAAAAGATAAATTTTATGCATCAAGATCAAGTCCAAAATGTGATAGATCCATATCATCAGGACGTAACCTGAGCTTGGCAAGTCATTGCCATTTGGAATAGGCTCCCAACTAGTATCTTGGGCAATGTCTATGTCATCATCTTTTTCTTATGTTCAAGTGGGTGAAATGGCCAAATAAATCCTAGGGAGCTTATCCAACATATCCATTCAACCTCCAGGTGGTGCTCCCCAATTATTTGGGTGTAGAGGAGGAGAAGGAGCACCCCAGCCATCCTACCCAATAGAGGAAGGAGGTAGTGGCTGCCACCCTCACTACTACCTAGGAGGGGAAATGCATTGGTATGGGGTACCACTATGAGAGTAGCACCTAGAATGGTTATGATGATGCCTACCATGAGGTAGTTGAGGCACTCTATCATCTAATCTAGGATCTCTAGGTAGAGAAGGTAAAACCTAGGCCATAACATAAGGAGCATCTCCCTAATGAGAGAGGAGATCTTGAAGATGCCCAAGCTCTATAGCCACTTTATTGGCTTGAACTTGAATCTGTAAAAGAAAATTAAAGATGATAAAATATTTGTGCAAATTATAAACATTATAATTAGAAAAATCATTATTAAACATAAAATTATTTCTTTCTTTCCAAATCCATAAGAGTATCTCCACTCTGAAAGTATGCCAAACTTGTGTGTATTTGAAGGGCATCACCAGTTTGTCTCTAAGGAAGATATGCTACCAAAGGAAGAATTTGGGCTAAAAATGCCTGAAAAGATCATGGATCTAGGTTTAAACCCTTTAAAATTTAGAATAGTTTTAGAAGAGATGAGGAAACATCTCCAGGTGGCTATAGAAGGGGCAAATAGGTAGGTGGACTCTAATTTGGATGAATCTTATACTAATAGGCAAGCCTTGGTGTAGTATACACCAAGAAAAATGAGCAAGCTTGGGCTCCACACAAGCCCCCCAAATAATGTTGAAGAAAAATCTCCACATTTTAATATACAAGTGTATCCCCTAATGGGCATTAATCTTGTCAACCATGGGCAAATGGGGGATGAGCCAAGCATAGCCAAGTCAAAGAGTGTAACTATGAAAAGGGATCTCAACATACCATTTTTAGTCCTTCCACCATGGCTAAGTAGAATAGACTAAGATTTTATAGAGCATCGAATATGGGATGGCATTGAGGATATCTTGATAGGACTCTTGGTCCACATTGGTTAACCAAAATTTAGCTTTCACCTCCTCCTAGGATAGCCAAGAGTGAGAGCACCTATAGAAGATATCCTAGATGGTATGAATTCCTCTAGGGTAAATCTTGAGAGCATTGACCCAAGGGAATTCTACTAGGATCATTTAATTGTAAGAGAAAATGGGAAACCAATTGAGAGAATGGGAGTTAGTAGAGAGCCCAGTCTAGAAACTATAGCCATTCTAGAGTATCTTGGTTTAATCTTTTCCAAGGCCTTCCATATGCTTTTGGCCACAAAGGACCCTATGATTTGGATAGGATATTAAATGAAGAGTAAATTGTGGAAACTAATCCATTTTCAAGCCTTCTTGCCCTTAGGCAAGATTGAGGAGATATAGTGTCTAAACAACAACATCCAAGATTTTTGGCCCTCAATGGCCTACACAATCTATTTGGAACATAAGGTAGTTTTTTATCAAGCTATGTTGATGAACCCCATCCCTCCAGCATCACATGTGAGGAAACAATATTCACATGCCACCCTATGGAATCCTTTACCCTATGTGGAATTGGCCCAAAAGAAATCTCTAAGAAATTTCTCTAATTTTTGGTAAGATTTTTTAGAAGGCACCCAACATTACAAGTAGTACACATGGGTGGATAAAAGAATTTTTAAGTAGATTTGAAATTTTCTTGCTAACGAAAGAGAATTACTCACCCAGTATTTTAGCTTCTTAATAACTCTATCAACAACATATTACCACAACAAAGGTGGTGAGGCATAAAATCAAAGGGGATGCCAAGAAATTTAAAGATTTCATCATGTTAGATCCACTTCCAACTGGATTTAGCAGCCCACACTAGCTGAGGGAGGTATGATTATCTTTATCAACAAGTTTTATACCATTGGATGTTAGATCTAGAGGCCAAGCAAAAGGTGTCAAGACACTATAAGGCACTATCCACAATGGTTTCATCCTCAATGAGAGTAAGGAAGGATTCATCTACAAATTGGCCATTGAGTAGTTACATAGATTCATGCAGGTTTACAACATCAAGAGGGAGATAAATTCCCTTAACAAGGCCCATAGCTTGGTATTGCTAAGAAGATATCCAAAACCCTTAGTTGTAAGCATATACAAGGTAAAATCCAATGGGAACCCTCGATGAATAGAATATAACAAGCCCAATTTCTCAGAGGTAACTCCATTAATGGAGAGGACAACTGAGGCATCTGAGAAGAGAATATGAATGGTTTGGATGAATATGGGCCTAAAGCCCAAACTTCAAATCATGGATAAAATAAATGGCCATTCAATGCAATCATAGGCTTTTTCAAATTCAATTTTGATGAACATAGCCTATTGCTTAGACTGTCTATCCCAATCCATGCCTTCCCAGATGGTAATGATCTTGTCTAAAATATAACAGCTTCTGATGAAATCCATTTATTCTGGATGCATAATGAGAGGCAACTATTATGTAATCAGATTGTCAAAGCCTTTGAAATGATCTTATAGGATACATTTAGGAGGGTGATGGACCACTAGTTTTAAATCAACTTAGGATCTCCCTACTTAGATATGAATTTGATATTTCCTTTATTTATATTTATACCCAAAGAATACTTATAAAATGCTTCTTGATAAACCTTATGCAAGTCACTACTCACAATGTCCCAAATATTTTTATAGAATTCATAGGGGAAGCCATCAATGCTGGGAGCTTTATCATTGGCCATGTGAGATACTACTTCATGCAAATTGTTAGTAGTGAGGGGCCTATCACAAACCACCCACTAGGCAAGAGTGAGTTTTCATGGCACCACTGAAAGGTATTGATGAAGGATAATTTCATGCTCAGCTGAAGATGCTTGATCTTTGAACACTTTTTGATAATAGTGGATAAAAGCTTACACTATTTGTGAAGTCTCTGTGAGTCTATTACTAGCCTCAAAAAATGAATTGTATTTACTACCTCAATTTCTTGGCTCACAACATTTAGAATAACTCCTTAGAAGCTTTGTCACTTATCCTAAGCTAATGAATCCTAGCTTTGAATTTGGATCCTTAGTCATTGTAGTTGTCTACAATCCGAATGCAATATTACAAGGAAGTAACTCTCACCTACAAGATCTCATTAAAGGGATCTTTTTTTGGGGATAAAACTATGTGGCTCAAATCTAAGGTGGTAGTAAAGTAAAAGTGTCTTTAAATTTTGACAATACAGCAGCCA
The DNA here is from genome assembly GCA_037957365.1 of Torreya grandis. Classification (NCBI taxonomy): domain Eukaryota; kingdom Viridiplantae; phylum Streptophyta; class Pinopsida; order Cupressales; family Taxaceae; genus Torreya; species Torreya grandis. The sequence continues at coordinate 813,792 of JARHVA010005606.1, read as the reverse complement.
TAGATCCATAGAAAGTAGGAGGTCTTTTTGATAGCATCATCCCACCAGAGAATCCAACTAGATTCTTGGGAAGGATGCAGATCTAAATTCCAAACTCTCCTAATGTGTGCCACTGTGGGCCCATATTTGAGCAAAGATGTGTTAAGGAATAATTGTTTTTTGTGTACTTTGGGTTTCATGAACTACCATGTCACTCAGAACTAAATAAGGGAGTGATTGGAAAGCCCAAAATTTGGTAGCAACTACACCAGAGGAAAAATACCATTATCAAAATAAAAGTAAAATTAGGTGGACATCATTTCCCTATTCAGATACTTTAGAATCTATGTGGGGCCTTCCCTATAATTATGCTATGTGTACCAAAATCCATATCTAGGTTGATGGGTTGAATTAGGGTCATAAAGACCCCATTTATTGCACATGTAAAATGACGCCTCCCTTTTGCTATTAGTCCATCTCATAAGCAAGTGGCCCATTTTGTCCTTGAGAAATGTAACCATGTTAAAGTCACCACATAATACCCAATGGGCATCAGGGAGATCATTCATTATCCACCACAAAAATGGGTGTGATCCAAGGCATAAATATTAATAAATCCAAAAGAGTGTATTTTAATGCTAAAAAGAACCCATACTAACCAGTTGGTGGGGTTCATGCAAGATTACACTAAGTGTGGCCTCCACCTTTGATAAATGAAAGTGATCACCCCTCCACATCTTTTATCATGATTATTATGAAGAATGATACTATCATGCCAGATGGAATTACTTATAGTCATCAATAAATAATCTACCACCTTGATTTCCTGTAGATAGAGAATGTCCATCTCTACAAACTTCCTTCTAAAATCATGCACAACAAACTTTTGTTTTGGGTCTATGAGAATCTAAACATTCCATGAAAAATAATTAATAGATTATGGGTGATGAGGGACATATCCTCCAATTCCATCCCTTCCAAGGTGTTATACTGATTTTGTGAGAAGTGCCCATTATTAGCACTCAAGAACTCATATTTCTTCCTCAAATTAGGGTCAGCCTAAAAGTCTCCTTCTTCCACCTTGTCATTCCTCCAAGGAGGGTTGTGAGATAATTTGGGTGTATCCCATTGAGTAGGAAGTGGAAGAGTGGTTGGTTTTGAGTCTAAAAATATATAAGAGCTAGGCACATAGGCCTCAAAACCTTGGGATAAGATGTTAACAACTAGAGGGGTGTTGAACACCCTTAGATTTTTTACTAATTTTGGGGTTTGAACTAGAGAGGGATTTTTATCAATAGGAGCTTTCTCCTATA
>JARHVA010005606.1:737500-807500 GCA_037957365.1 Torreya grandis | reverse complement strand
ATATAATGCATGTGAAATATATGTAAACTACTCTATGTACACACTATGGACTTTGAATTTTTAAATTTCACCCTTATTTTGCAATTTTAATGACTATAAACTTCTTAATTATCACATAATTTATGGATTAAATTTTTTTTAACTGCCATTTTTAATATGGACATTTATGACAGATTCAGAGCCCTTAGACAAGTTATGACAGGGTTAAATTTGATCACTAGATCTGAGTATAAATTATAAATTTCAATTTTCATTGCAAATTAGTATTACACACATGCACATGTACACACACACACATTTATGTATGTGTGTGTGTGTGTGTATATGTGTATTATATAGATACATACACATATATACATAAATACATATATAATTTAATATTATATATATATATATATATATATTTAAAATACTAATTCAAATGGAAATTGGTTTCATAAAAATGAAATAATATAACTCATTTATTATTATTGTAAATTTATAAGGCAAAGTGTATACTTATTACATCAACTTAGATGGGCTAGGATGGGTTCAAATTTGACCACTGATTATGAATTTATGATTTTCGAGAGATAGAGTATCCCTAAGCATATGGCTATGCTCCCAGTCCCACAGTCCACTCCTAGTAGCTATTAAGAAATATAACTTTTACATTATTTAGATCTGAGTATTTACCAAGAGGTAAATAGAAATTGGTTAGTTAGTTAATATTTAGTAGTAATATTGTTATAAACAATATTATGATATTAGTTAGATTATATTATTGTTAAGATATATTGTTAATAGGTTATAACAATATATCGTAAATAGGTTTGCATAATTATAAGGGTGAGAGAATGTTGGAGAAATTATAGGAATGATATTCCTATATATATGTAACACTCAAATGATTGATTATTCAAAGAGTGAAATAATATAGTGTGATTAAAATATCTCTGAGATTGTCTATGTTTGCTTCCATATTTGATGTGTTAATCATGTGTAGAACTAAACTAGATCTATCATCTGGTGTCAGAGCCATGTAATCCAAAAGCCTATATGTTATTTTTTTTGGAGTGATGCCATTGGATTCAACATGGAGCATTGACTATATCTATCATTGGTAAAAGACTTCATGCAAACCTATGACCAAAACAAGTTGGTGTCATATTAAAGATGATAAAATTTGACATCAGTTAATATGTTTCTAATTAGGGATCTACATTTGATAAATTTTGGATATATCGAGTTCATTTTGCCACGTTCTATGTTGATAATATATTTTTTGCATTTCTTTGCCATCTATTGATTGAGGAATGTGTATCTTCTCGGTCTATTATAAATTGTTTTTGAATACCAAGTCAAATTTTGGGTCGTGCCAAATATCTCTAATATATCATTTTGTTAGCCATATAAATGTTAAAATGAATGCATTAGAGTTCAAAACATTATTTGTAACTTGGTTAAATGAGTGATCTAGTTAAAGACTCAGTAGTTCTTGATTTGGATGACATCTAATCTACTTAGAATTACAATTCTCAAAATGGAGATATCTAATAATATTACACCAATGTTCTTTATCAAGATTCCATCCATGCCAAGCCATATCTGCATGCCTCATTCGTAGATCTACCACCACTCTATGTTGTGTAGTCTGGGTCACTTTCTTCAAAATTTCATAATGTTCAACCAAGGTAGACTCATATCGATGCATGTGTTATGTGCAGTCCTGCACATTTTTACTCTCAGTATATTCCATGTATGCAATTCACAAGTCTTTAAAATTTATCATCATCCTAATTTTGTGGTGTAATTATCTTAGTGAGTCATGTTTTTCAAAATTTAGTCAAAAATATTAGTTTATTATTCTATGTTTTATTTATGTTCCATTACAAACAAATATGTCAAAATAGTTTTTGAGTTATATTTAAGGTATTTGTCTTTATTAAGAAGAAGGTCAAACTTTACTCATGTTTCATTATGTCTCTAGTTTGTTGTATGGTCAATAGTCTATTATTTAGTCATGTTTGCTTTTAAAATAAAGAGTCATATATCTCTTATAGTTAGTAGTTTATTATATACAAGAATCAATAAAATGGTCATTATATAGTATGGTCATTATATGAAAGTATGTTATTGTCATTTATTTTAGTTTTCAAAGTCATTAAAAATTTCAAAAAAGTCAAGAGTTTATCATTTTGGTCTTGTTATTGAGTCTTGTCATTTAGGTGAATTAGGTTAATGTCATTTGAGTCATTTTTTTGTAAAGTGTCCTGTAATATTGTAAAAATGTCAAAAAATATCAAAAGCATAAATATGCATTATTTCTTGAATGCAATGTCTAATTTTATGCAATTCTAAGATAATAAAATCCAAAAGATTATTTAAGATGGATATGAGATCGATACCAAACCTGAGAACACTCAACTGATAAAACATCAATTTTTGACAAAAAATAATACATCTATCACTTAAAGAATAAATATTCATCATTTAAGCTTCATCAATATATTCGTTAAGTGAGTAGTGACATACTAGAGGCTAGAGGATACATAGAGGTTGGAGTTATTTCAGTGACCTCTCATCAGTCATGAATGACGGGGCTGCACCAATGTTTTGGTGACATATATAGTATGGTGTGTTTTTCATTTCCATTATGTGTTTCTAAAATAAGAATAGAAGAATAATGTGTGTTCATGTAATTTAATCTGTGTGAAATTTTGAACATTATTCCCTGATGTAGAAACATTGTAAAAGGATAGAAAGCATTAATGTAAGTCAATTTAAGGATCTTGAAAGGGTTTATGGTAGAGATCCAAAAAACCACCAAGAGATGAATAGTAGATAGAAGGAGGTTCATGTTCATGTAAAGGTTTGTGGTAAACCTATAAAACCATGGGAGGAGTGAGGCTCTCATTATATTAAGGTCATGAGCCATATATTTTGGCATGCTACAATGGGTGAGCATACTATAGATAAGAGTGTGAATATTTTTTCACCATGTAAAAATTATGGAGGGGGATTTTAGAAAATCTAGATTTTACATTGTGTAGATCTGAGTATTTACCAAGATGTAAATAGTAATTGGTTAGTTAATATTTGGTAGTAATATTATTATAGATAATATTATGATATTAGTTAGATTATACTATTGTTAATAGGTTATAATAATATATCATAAATAGGTTTGCATAATTATAGGGGCGAGAGAATGTTAGAGACATTATAGAAATGATATTCTTATATACATGTAACACTCGAATGATTGATTATTTAGAGAGTGAAATGATATAGTGTGATTAAAATATCTTTGAGATTGTCTATGTATGCTTCCATATTTTATGTGTTAATCATGTGTAGAACTAAACCAAAACTATCAATAGCCACTGGTCCATCACCATTATTAATTGTTGGCAGCTAGCAATGTATTAAAACAAATTTAGTAAATTAGTTGGGTCACCGATGTAGACTGGTAGAGTAGAAGAGCAAATTAGCAATCCCAATGACCATTGACAAGTTACAACTACAAGTTTTAGTAGAATGTATTAGCCAATTTTTTTAAAATAACTTAAAATTTTAATAGAAATGTGGGAATAGAAATTTTGTGTCACATAAATGCCAATAATAAAATTTTGTGGGTCTAGGAGTGGATATTTGTTAGCTTATTTGTCCACAATCCGTTCACCTTCCTAAATTTAAATTACCAATCTTGATTCTCATTATAAATTAATATCATAAGTATATAAAACCAATCTCAATTCATTGTAATTACCAAATTACCAATCTCATAATAAATGAATATTATAAATACATATAAAAATTACACACACACACACACACACACACACACAACTTTTATAACTCATAAGGGAAATTATTTTCTACAACTTTTTATCATCAAAATATTGGATATATAAATACCTTTCAACTTGTAATTAAGACTAGCCCTTCAAATTTGACCACTAGATGTAAGGCACTAACCATAAAATGAGATGAAGACTAATGGGAAATATTTTATTTTCTTAGCGACTAATAGGCTACCCAACATACTATGTACCTCTACATTTAAATTTTTAAGAGTATCATTGGTAAATTTCATCACAAATGTGGGTCCCCTCACATCAACATGAGCAATTGGACTATATAATTCAAATCCAAGATTTAGATTTGAAATGATGTGTTGTAGCTTTTCAACATTGGTAAGGTTATCAATATTTTATATTAATTTCTTAGAATTACATCATTAGCATGCCTACCAACATGCCTATCCATGCATGCCATTGGTTTAAGTAGGGCTTAAGTCTTCAACCACACTATTTGAGTTAATTGAATAATAAATCCATTTAATCATCATTTAATAAAGTTTGGTTCAACTTGTAGTCACAACACTATCTGCGAGTAGTGGCTTAAACTACCATTTTTGTGTTGAATTTATAATCTGTGGATTGTCAAAATTTAATGTTTTAATTTTGTTAAAAATAAGCAGAGCACACCAAAAAAGTGCTTCCATGACTGAGGTAGGTGCATCATCTCATTATCCTATAATTTTTTATTGGTTTTTCATTTCCTTTCTTTGTATAGGATATAACCTTCTCTACCTCAAAGGAAGGATAATGTATTGTGTTGCCTTTATCATGGTTTTATGTTATCACATATCACTAATCTCTCTTTGTCTTATTATGTTTGTGTGGTGTAGAAAAAAATCGTGAGAAACTCAAATTTAAAGCCCACTCTCTAAACCAAAACATTATATGCAATTATTATATTTTTGTATGGAATTATTTGGATGCAAATTTTTTTTGCCTTGCTCTCATCATGAAATTTTATTTTGATCATATCTTAGATGTAAATATATGTGAAACCAAATTTTTATTTCCTCACTTACGATTCAAAATTATAAAATAATTGTGTCCCTTATGTTTTCCTCTTTTTATTTGATTGTAAATTGCAAGGTGTCTCTTTCATTGATAATAGTCTTTTTTTTTTGGTTAGATGTAACTATTTTTAGCCTCCTATTAATAATTAAAAAAATTGTTTATAAATATATTTGTGTAATGTGACATAATAGTAAGCACATAAGACAATCATAGGGAATTAACTATCCGAGGAAATAATAACCTTGAATTTTTTTTAAGGTATGGGAATGGTTGAAGTGAACATTTAAATAGTTATAAATAAGCCTATCACATTTTAAGATTCAAACAAATGCATAATGAAAGTCTTCTTGACTAAGGGAAATCACTAAGTAATGAACTTTTTATGGAATAAAATTGGTAACTAGTGGTAATTGGTAAGCAATTAAGTTTGTTTTCATACATAATTTTTTATATGTTGTGGTGTCACTAGTGTGGGGTATTTATAATATTATATTTATAAATATTAATATAATATTTTATAAATTTAATTTTTTAAATTATAAATATGTGCAAGACTTGATCGAAGTTAAAGATATTTCAAAGTTATGTATGTTGTGTTTAAGATATTTTTTTATTGTAAACCAAAATGTAGTTATTCTTGTCAAGGTTATCATTGAATTTAGATGTTTACTTATTTCAACATAATTTTGTGGTCAAAATTATTCATGTTTTATATTAATTTTTAAAAAATTGTTGAATAGGTATAAATTGTGAGTAAATGTATTCCATTGGTTACCTTAAGAAGGGAAAAAGACAACTCTCAATTTTTTATGTATCTAGCATCCCTAAAGATTCTAATCAATTTTGTTATTTTCAAAATGAATACATTGATGTTCAGCCACATGAAGAAGATTATAAATGAGATGGAGAAGAAATTTAGGGAGAGGAATAAACAACAAAGAAATGAAAAAGAACATTTAAGTCCAAATAGAAAACAAGATTTTCATAGACTTATGTTGTAAAAGACTGCAATGGTGTTGAAAAGATAAAGTGTTTTTGGTGTGTAAAATTTAAGAAAGAAATCGGGGTAAATTTTAGTGGTGAATATTTGTTAATTCATGAATATTCTATATTTTGAAATTTAGTTTTGATGATTTTAAAGGGCCTCTACATAGGTCTAGGTCACTTAAAAATTTAGAATGTAATTTATTTTCAAGGTTGGTTTGCCAAATATTTATAATAATTTTATGGTTAACCATTTAATTTACCATATATATAGTAAATATGATTCCATAAGGAACCATCCAATTCTACTTTTAGTAAAGGAAATTATTTGATGATATCAAATAATTAACCATTCGGTAAAGGCTACATCATATTAGCAACCATCCAGCACCATATTATAAATAGGTTAAACCAAATAGTTGAACCATTCCCATACTAACTAGTTGCAATCACACCACTATTGATCGATTCTAACTGAATGACTAAATTTTTATGTAACCTATCAACTACATCCATACTATAACTAAATAGTTGAATTTATGATGCAACCAATGATTACATTTGTGTTGTCTCTAGTTAGTGGCATCCTTTTGGTAACCATTCAGTTACATCATGTTGAAATCATTCCCCTGCATAACTTGTCATACCATCTAGTGGTGATTTTAAAAGTAGTCCAATTATCAAGAAAATTGAGCATATTATTTCATTTTAAAGACCCAATAAAAAAAACTTACACAACCATCATGAACTCAAAATATAATTATTTATTAATATTTTTTTTAATTTTTTCATAAATTTGATTTTAACTATCAAGAATAAATTTAAAACTCTTTTACATGTAAAAATCTCCACTGATAATGATGGTATTTCACAAGAAATAAATAATCACAATAACATGTCATCACTTGAATATTTTATTGATGATGACATGCTACCACTCAAAGACACTCCTCTATCTCTCGATGATAATGATGTTGAAATTCAATTGCTTGAAGAGATTTTTGGTTCTCATCTAACACCAACTTCAGTTGAAAATTCCACTCAAAAAACTTTGAGAAGGAAAAGAAGTAGAAGGACAATTGGAAAGTATTTTAAAGTTGACAGGACAATAAAAAATTTCTTCATTGAAATCATAGAGCTTGAAAAAGGTAATGATACTCCAATAAAATTTAGATGTATAATATGTAGTTAGAAATTAAGAAATGATCACAAAATATAACTTAAGTTGGTCATAATTGAAAAATATTGTGGAAAAATATATTATTGAAATACACTAATGGATAGACAACAAGAACACATAGATAGAAAATATATAAGAATGCATGCCTGTAAGATATACATGCGAGTATGAAAATGATAAAAAATAAAAATAAAAAATGTCTTGTTGATAAAAGAGGAACAATCAAAGTTCAATTTGAAAAAGTTATGCAGTCAAATTCAAAAGTTAAATATATACATTTCTCTACTGTATACCACATTTTAAAAAAGGGTGGACCTATTTCTAATTTTTTAGATTATAATATTTTATTTTAAGATAATGGATTTCTTGATATTCCACAATCACATTGGTTGAATAACAGTGCTTGGGAAATATCAAAATTTCAAACAATGGTTGAGAAGGAGGATTTGAAAGAAAAAGTTTAAAATTCATTATTTATCTCACTATCCATTGATGAGGTCACAACAGTTGACAATGTATAATATATTTATATGAATGTTTATACTTTTGATAAATATTCAAGGTAACCTTGTCTATTAGTTGTTCATAAAATGGTAGAAAATTATTTAATATTAAAAACATTTACAAATTGGTTATATTTAATTTGAGAGATAAAGTTGAGATGGATGATTATACAATAGTTAACAAGTTGGTATGTATTATAGATGATGGTGCATCAGTAATGCGAGAACATATAAATGGTCTCTATGTTTGACTTCAAACAATATTTACCTCATATATGATTCTGATTCATTACATAGCTCATAAGATGAATTGTGCATCCAAATTTATTAGCACCTTTAATAATGTATGAAAAGTGGAAGATCTCATTCATGACTTGCATGATTATATGTCAATCAATCCAAAAATATTTTTGGAGTTTCAAAAAAATTCAATAGGAGTGACTGATAGTAAAAAAATGTTGAAATATGTTGATATAAGATAAATTTTTATGTATGAATTGACATGTAATTTTTTTGAAGAATATCTATCATTAGTAGGTTTTATGTATAAATACTATAGGGAAGTTGACAAGGCAAAAAAAAAATTGAACCATTTAATAAATTTAGAAACATTACTGACATTATACGAAATTCCTAGAATGTTGAAAAAAATCAATTGTTTAATTAAAGATGTTTGGGGGAGATCCATATATATTGTTGACCTCATATGGTTGAAAAAATGAGTATGTCAATCTCTATATATATTATACACATTGAATGAAAAATTTTAAGGACCTATTTTTAGGAGTTGAAAAATTTTAACACTGAAAGTTATTTGAAATTTGATATCAATAATCATCTTTGTGTCATCGTTAATAATAAGGAGATACCAATGCACACTTTCTATAGAAAACTTGATTTTATAGGAGCTAAAACTGAAGAACTCTCTATAACACATCTTTTATACAATATTGTTTTATGTGAAATGAGGATGAAATTAAGAAGAATTTCACAAAACTTATCTATTGAGATTAGAGATTATTTTTAAATAGATGATTTGTTGAAGGAGATGGTAGTTGTGAATCTCATATTTTAGAACAGTGATAATGTTTAATAGATGATGAGCAATTTATTTAAAAAATACATGCATTCTCTTATTAAATATTTAATTAAATTTGTATATGTCAATGGAGTTGAATTTAAAGATATTTTATGAAAGGATTTATGAACGTCTCAGTCAACACATTTCATAATTACAATGATTGATCAATATCAATGTCTAATCAAACTAATAGAAAATGGCACAATTACACAAACATGATAACATCTTGAATGAAAATATTAATGAATATTTTTGATTATATGAACTTGTCAAATAATGATTTAGGTTTAGTGAAAGATTAAAGAGTGTTTAGTGCATTATCTTCTATTAAGTTAAAATTTTGAAATAGATTAGATAAAAATCTACAGACATGTTTGAGATTGTATGTTTCATATTATGATATGGACATGTTTCCTTATGAAATAAATCTGGTAACATGGAGTTCTCTTATTGAAATAATAGGTGTCAGTAATACAATGACCAATAGATAGGATGTAAATATTGACATTGAATATGGCACTGACACAGTAGATGCAAATATCACTTATGATGAATAAGTTTGTCAATGATTATTTTAGCTACCCAAGTTTTAGTTTTATATTTATTATAATTATCATTTTTTGAAATCCAATTTCATATCCTTTTTGCTATTTTACAATACTTGAACATTTAATTTTTAAAAATTATTGATAACATTGTGATTTGTTTAATAAATATTTTCCAGACCTTAATTCATTGTCCATGCAACTTTCCCTTTTATTTAATTGATTTTTCAAACAGGTCAAAAAAAATTATATTTTTTAAGATGGTATTGTTAAATATATATTTTTATTACATTTAAAAAAACATAATTTCGATATTTTTACATAAAATTAATATTTTTTATCCTAAATTATAGATTAAAATTATGAATACTATTGAAGTCAAATACCAAGACAAAATAAGTCTACAAGCCTATTAAACAAGAAAACTTGATTGAAAAGAAAAAATAATTTATGGAACCCTTACATCATTATAGTTGCATATCAATAATTTTAAATTGATTAAGATTTAATTATGGAATAATAACCCAATAAATATTTTCATCATTGAATTAGATTAAATTATGTAAAAACATTAATCAAAACTGATTTCAGATCAGAACCAAATTTTTTACTCAATTGATGTCAAAGAGATCAATAAATTTTTCATTGAACAAAGAAGTAAACTATAATTATTTCCTAGACTCCACATCAATAATAAGTTCATATAAGCACAACATGTTCACTTCCTAAAAAAATGGACTCATAATTAAATTTAATGATTAAATGCATAATATTATCTACAACCATGATAGGCATTAAATATAATGCTTTCAACAACTAAGAAACATAGTTGAGACTAAAAAGGACACAAAATTGTACATGATAATAATTGAACAAGATGAAATAACATCACATTCAAATTTATTCTTAGTCCAAATCCATTGTAAAAAATATTTACATTCAACTTAACCATGAATATAATGAAAATGACACCATGTTGTTTGAACTACATCAACTCAGAATATACAACACTAGCATAGTCAATTCAATGCATGTAAGATTTAAAATGAATCATAATTAAATAAAATAAGACATTTGAAATATAATAAACTACTAATTAAAAATTTAAATTTAACATTGTCATTTAAAATTATTGTTTAAAACATAACATTGTCTTTTGAAACATATTAAACCATTTGAAACATCATAAAATATCATATTTTTGAAAAGACCCATCATCCACTTTCTCACTGTCATCCTTTGAAATCCCTACCTCCCTTTCCTCTATGTTATCCTTTAATATGCCTAACCTTTGTGCCATCCTTTAATATGACTAACCTTTGTGCCATTCTTAAATATGCCTACCTTTAGAAGATCTTCTGCAATAGAATTAATATTAGCAAGAATTTTTCTTCCTCATTCATAACATATCTTTTTGAAAGATGAGTTGGATCTGCATCTATTTTATGCTTTAATAAAATCTCAAGGTCCATGTCATGCTCCTTAATTATTTTCTTGAGGGTGGTGTTCTATTTATTTAACAGAACAAGCTTTTCCTTGAATGCAATGACAGCATTTAGACTTTTTATATATTTTTCAAATTTACATTGAAGACTTAGGCTTTATTTTTTAGGTTTTCATATTTTACCTGTAAGTAAAAATAAAATATAATTAGATAAAAATTACAATAACTAGAATAAATTTGTTAAAAATGATGTTAACTTACCAAAGTTCTTTTCTTCTCCACATTTGTAATCATGACAAGGTTTAAGTCCCTTGCCCATTTATTAAAGTATGTTTGGAATTCTACATTTAAATTTTATAACATGTTTAACATAATATTCAAAATATTATCATTATAATAATTATAAATTGAAATTGACTCAGATTTAGCTTGATTGAATAAAATGTTAATCTTTGTGGGTTCTTGTTGAACTAATAAAAATAAATTAATTTTTGGGAGTACTTGTGATAACAGGCATTTATTTATTTTATCAATGTTTTTTCCCTTAACTCATATACCTTTACAGCATTTAGCTCATTTATAACACCCTCCTTAAGGTTTAAAATTACACTTTTTGACAATAAATTATTCAATGGAAAATAGTAATGTCATCTTTTAACAAATCTGTATGGTCTGTAGTTGGTGGGTTAGGGAGTGAAGAGTTACAAGGTGCATACTGAATAGGTACACTTAGAATATGAATAAAATCATGGAAATTAAAATCACTACCCAGAAGGTCCCCACTTTGAATTTTCACATATTTCTCATCAAGATCAATATGTTGTAAAAAAGTTATTCCTTGCGTACTAGACACACCACTGAGAGAAAAAATAGGGAAGTTGAAACCTGACAATTGTAGTGTTCTTTTGTTTTGTGCTAGAAATAAAATATCCCCCCTGAATGTATTTGGTTCAGTGGCAATGGTGGTGGCATACTTTTCCTCGCATATTGAGGGTACCCTATAAAAAGAAATTATATTTAAAAAGGGTAAATTAAAAAACAAAACTTAATGTTAATTTTTTTAAATTTAACATTTAGTATGTGTAGTTGGAGAGAGTATGTCCTCTAATCTGCGTGTTTGATTGAAGTTAGAGTGGTGGTTTCAACTACAAAAGGAAATCATTCAATCAATAAAATATATAATTAAAAAAAACAATTCAAAAACCAAAAGTTGGAAAGTAATAAACCTTGAACAAGTGATCAAGAAGACTGTGGCACTTGAAATTTAGGGGTTTGTTAAATTTATTCAAGTTAACGGTTAACGAATTCATAGCCAACTACAAAAATTATAAATATAAATAAAATAATATAAAAATAAAATTTTCATGGTGTATCATTTATCATTGAAATTTAAAAGTATGAAAATTTGCATGTGGAAATGATTCAGAAGAAGGTCTCGGATGTTTAGAAATTTAAAACAAATGAAATGATGATTTTTTAGACTCAAAATATCTAGAACATTTAGGGGCATGATGTCCTTTTAAAACAACTTATATTCATGTGTTCAATGCACAAAATCTTAACTGTAATAAGGAAAAAAAATATTATGCTTTGAATTTGTAAGAATTTATAAAGTAAACCATTTTGATGATTTGTTTAAATGCTAAGCTAACCTCCTGCTCATCAATAGACAAAGAATTTGTGTTCATTTTTAGATGAATCACAATTTAAATTAATGCTTTTTGTAAATCATACAAGGCCTCATAATACAAGCCCAAAATAAAATTGAAATGTGAAATTATATAACTTTAATTATAACAAACATGATTCAATTCTAATATAATCCTAGTGGAAATAAATGTACACTAGTCATATTTTAAACTTGAAAGAGTAAGAATAATATAAATAGAAACCCAAAAAGGAATGTCTCTTGGTCTTCCCTGTAAGACTATTCTTGCAAGCAAAAATTGAACAATAGATTTGAGAAACATGTCTGATATTTTATCAACTTGGAGCCCCATTTTAATCTAACTATCTACAATAAAAATGAAAAAATATGCAAGTAGTGAAAAGTGATTATATAAATTTAAATTTAAAATTTACAAAATAATGGTATAAATATTGATTGGACCAATCTACAAGTTATAGACAAACTCCAAATATTTTTTGTCATCATCAATCAACATCACTCTTGTGGTGATAGGGTTGGCATTATGTTGTGGAAGTCCTATCAAAATATGGATATTCAAGGTGAGGTACCAAATGAAATTAATTTAGATTTGATGCTAACATTAAGTCTTGTCTCACTATTATTATAGAAATATACTAGAGATTTCAACAAGCTTGCATCAACTTCATATTGTGGCATGTAAATGAGGCCTCCAAAATTACACTTAAGAATCCAATTGTTATGTCTTTATCTATTGCATTTGTTTTAAAATATCAGGTTTTAACAAATTATTTAAAACATATTTCCATGTGAAATCCATGTCGTTATTGTAACATGTTGATGGTGTAGGTAAATTACTATAGAAAACATGAAAGAGAACAATAATAAAATGACTATGAAAGAGTGTAAAAATAAGGTCAAAGGGGATGTTTAGAAGTAGTGTCAAATCCATAATCTGACAACCAAGGTAACCAATTGCATATGCAACTGAATGGTCTCTAAATTGATCAGTTTTAGCATCTAATTGACTAGCCAAATAGGCAATCGATTGCATCATGTAACCAATCAATAAATGTTAGTGGTTAGATTCATTATGAAACCAAATAATAAATATTATTGATCAGTTACATAATACAACTAAATAACATTTTTTATTACTCAGTTACATAATGCAACTGGATGATAACCTTTATCGATTGGTTACATAATACAATTGATCGATGATAATTGTCATACAGTTACACTATACAATTGAATGGTTATAAAAAAATATATAAAAACCCTATTTTCCCTATCTATTTCACCTCTCTTTTAAATGGATTTATCAACACACCTTAAAAAATTGACATCCCTATGAAATAGTTATATATGGATTCACCAACAAAATCTAAGGAGATTTTTTATAAGGATTCTTAAAATTTGTCCTAAGAGGAACTCCATTTGTTAAAGATGAGAGTGCCACCCTTCAAGTTAGTGGTCTAAAAATCCATACAAACTTAAATCCCCATAAATTTTATTTATAACTTTAGAGGGCGAAAACAAAAGAAGTGGTATTACAATTACCAAATATTTAGAACTAGTGGTTGACACTAGGAAAGAGAATCATACCAATGATGGGAAATATGTATTTTGTTTCCACACGTGATTTACCTTTAGAACTCTATAAGCCAATTTGTGACTTAAAAAGGTATAAATTCACTCAATACATGCCTCTAATTGATGAATACTCTACATATACAAATACCACATTTGGTAAAGAGTTCTTACAAGTCATGAAGAAGATATGTTGAAAATAAATAAAATATGATATTTTTTGAAGTTTATTTTACTTAATTTTAATTGATGAAAGTAGTAATCAAACTATGGAATAACATTTTATAGTTTATATTACATATTTTAAAAATGAATTAAGAAGTCAATGTGTAACAAAAATTTATACACCTCCTTCAAATAAAGGATGAAACAAGTCAATCTATGTATGATGTTGTGACAACTCTTTTAATAGAGATGGATTTATCTTTGATGTTCCATCAAAGTTAGGTTTGGATCTGATGGGTTTATGTCATGATGGGTATCTGTGAAGGTTTATCTACTAAGCTTCATTGAGATGCTTCTCAATTATTAGATATTCATTGCATATCTCATTGATAAGTATTAACAATAAATGATGCTTCATTTTAGTTCTTAGAGTTATAATTTATTAATAAATTTACAAATAAATTTTATTCATAGCTTGGGACATCTGCCAAAATACATGGAACATAAAGATAGTTAATGGAGTCATTTCAAATCAACAAGTTATAAGTGTTATAAATTCATCAAATTAGGTGGTTGTCTAGAGGAAAGGGCATGAAACGGATTTTCAAACTCATCCCTACTTTGTTGAAATAATAAGAGTTAGAGGAGAAAAAAATGTATGATTTGACAAGTATTTTTCAATTACAATTTTGCATCCATTTACTTGTTGATGTGTTTATGGATTCAAACGAGTTGAACAAAAAACTTTAAGAGGATCACATTACTTCGATTGGCACTACTTTAGATACTAATATTGACATGCTTCATAGGATATTTCAAAAAATAAATAATTGGGGAAGGTACAATACATATATCATCTTTTTAAAATAAGTCACGTGGAGGAACTCTAGAGTTTGAAGATGGAACAAGTACTATGCATGTACATGCATTGAGATTTGAGATTTTGCCTAAATCCCAAAGACCAAGGACACTAGATGATTGCATTTAATTAAGAAAAAAATTATAGTGAAGGTTATTGATTCTATAAATACAAGGTTCATAGATTTATCTATATTTAATGTTTCTAGGTTTTCCAGTCCTTGTAATTATTATTATAAAATAGATGATATAGACCGTCAAATAAAAAGATGGTTGACATGTTTATGTGAAAAAATTAGTGTCTAGAAACTCCCCATTGTGGATACTATCAAATGTTCAAGTCAGATGGATGAATTTGTTTATTCTATTTATAAATCATATCTAAAAATATATATGTTTATAGTGTGGGATATATGTAATGGTGAACCTGAATGGTTTGAAGGGTTTCCATGTTTGATGCGGATGTGGCAAACTAGTCTTGTTATTTCAGTGAGTATAATACTTTGTGAAAAATATTTTTAAAAGTTAAATAGGATAAAGAATGATGATAGATCTAGACTTTCTTTGAACACACTAGATATGTTAACGTTTCTCTCCCTTTGTGCACCTCATGCTCTAAATGATGTAGATTAGAATGTTATTTATGATGCATGGAACCATATAAAAGATTGAAATCCTCTTCCACTAAACCAATAGATATATATTTTCCCCACACATATGATGGTATTATTAAATCAAATTATCCTCACATGAACTTATTTAATTTCCTTTTTAAAATATTTGTCTTTTATTTGTGTTGTTAATATTGTTAGAATGGATTCAAACACATGTTGTGGCATTTAATGCTCTTAAATTTATTGGATAGGGTACATCATGCATGCGTTTTGAATCAATCAAGATTTTTTTTTATTTTTTTATTGAAACCCTTAATGATTACATGGATTAGATGTACAGAATAATTCTTTGGCTTAGATGCCAAGAACTGAGGGGTATCCATTCGGCCAAATTCACCTGATGAAATCATGACCATTGCCAAGGCCATTTGGGTGATATAGTGCCCTTATGTTTTGTTGTTTGGTTTTTATTTCATTAAATTTTGCCAAAATAAACTAGTCAAATTTGATGGAAAGTGAAATTTTGTTTATTTCACTCAAGTAAAAGGTTTATATAAATTTCATTTCTAAAAATTAAACTTGTTATTTTATTTTAAATTTGTTAAAAATTATATTAAATTTACTCTTTTCAAATGAAATGTAAATATTTATTCTCCTTTTTATCATGGAAAATTTGGATGAATATATGCCATGCATGTTAAAATTATAACCTTTAAAAATTGATCATTGATTGAGAACATTAGGCTTCATATAGGCAACTGTTGTCTTCCTTGGAGGCTTTGGTATCACCTTAGAAAATCCCAACTTCTGGTATGTCACTATCATACTCATTATACAAAGCACCCACATCTTTCTTTAGCCTTAACCACGAGCTTGAGTGGAAATATGAGACTCCATTGTCTATGGCTTATTTTAAAAATGATTACATGACTACCTGCTCTTTCTTTAAAATAATTTTGACACCGTTTTCAACCTCCAAATTAAGTGAGGGAGAAGAGAATGAACAACTCTTATTTTTAATCCACCTCTACCACATATATTAATATAGTGTACTAGATATTACTTATTTTTTATGTTCTATTTAATATAATTATAGTTTATATATAATAATTTAATAATATAATAAATATCTTATATAATATATTATATGTAATATTTATATATATTATAATAATATTATACTATTATATATTATTTTTATAAAATTATATATATATATATATTATAATAATATTATATATTAGTTGAAAAAATAATGATGGGTTCTACAAGGGTTAGCAGGGAACACAAGAATGGAGCATTATCATCGATGGTGGTGGTGATTGTGTGCGAGGAGAGGCACCTACCCAAGGTTTTACACTCTAGGGGATTCGAAAAGAGATCAAGTGAGAATGATGCACTACGATAGAGAAGGTTAATGTGCAAATCGACTCAACAGATGTTAAGGAGATGCATAGACAGGTTAACACAGGGCCTTATATGCTTGGGGTTGGAGTATACCACTCCAAAAATATACCAGATTCATTATCACCCTAAGACACCACCACATGTGCTCAAGTCAGTGATAGAGGTAAATGTTTGGAAAAAGAATAGAGCCTTCCCATTGGTGGTGGTAGTTACTGAGTGGGTGAAGAGGCCTACATCTAATGACTCACATTTTAGGTGTTTTGAGAAGGGATCGGACATGCTTGTCATTCTATAATAGACAAACATATGGTGTAAATCAAATTATAATGGGAAGGAAAATTTCATGAAGACATAGCATGAGGTTGAGATAGTAATAGTAGAGTCCTTAGGATGGTCAAAATACTTTGGGCATCGTAGATTGATCAAAAAGAAGGACCTGGTAATGCATAAACCTATGGTTATGGAGGATGGAGGTAAAGTGTTTGACAAAATGTCTAAATAGGAAAATACAACAACTGAGCACCCAAGATATCAATTAATGGTACACTCCTTGTCAGGGCTTATAAATTATTTTTGGGTAAAAGGGATTGATTTTTTTATAGATCTAAAATAGAGGTTGGAGGTCTCTTTAGATGTTCCAGCTAAATTTTAGTGTTTAGTTTATCAGGGTAAGGAATTTCTTAATTTTTTTCCACTGTCTTATTATTCATTCTAGAAAGACTCGGTTATTTCCATGACTTATAGATTGCAAGGAGAGATGGTTGTTTTAAAACATTCCTCTAATCCCAAACTTGCATCCTTCAAAGATGCAGTCAAAAAATTTCCCCCCGTTCTAAATCTAGTGAAAATCTCTACTCCTCCTCAAGTATATATGGTTGATCAAGAAAAGGAGGTTCCTTCTATGGAGATATCGAATGAGGAAGTGGATGAATTTTCTCATACCTTGGTTGAAGATGTATTCATATGTATATTTTCCAGCATATGGTCATCTATGACTACTTTGTATAAATAGGTTCATGAGACATGGTCAAACCATTGTAAAATTTCTCTATGCTCTAAGGGTTTTTTTATTATCCACTTTCATTATCAGCATGATTACTAGAAATTCCTCTCAAAAGGTCCCTAGTTTTGGATCACTATGGGCTTGTTCATCACTCCCTAGTTTTTATATTTCAACCCTCTCACTCTTTCAGTCATTAAAATGCCAGTTTAGGTTCATATTCCTAATTTGCCTTTATATTTTTGGCATGCTCACAAGGAAATAGCTATTACTTTGGGGTCATTCTTAAGGAATGATAATGATTGGGCTGTTGTAAGCTTATGCACTTATACTCAAATTTGTGTTGAGATCAATTTAAGAAAAGGGGTCTCAGATAAAATCATTTTAAAATATGGTAAAACTTAGCATGTTTAAATTTTAGACTATGAGAATACTGCTTTTAGATGCCATAATTTCAAAATTCTAGGTCATCTTCATGCATCTTGTCCTCAAGGGCATTCACAAGTGATGAGAAAGAAGGAAGAAAAGTCCAAATCAAATAAATGGAGTGCGTCAGATCTATTACTAGTGGTGGAAGATTGTTTTAGAGACTTAGAAATACAAGAAACACAGAATTGGAAGATATAAAGAGAGGAGAAAAAGTTGCTTCTGTTAATGAAAAAGTTCCCATTGAAGAGGTGATAGAAACTATTTATATTTCCCCTTTGAAGCAGTCATCCAGGGGAGTGAAAAGATGATATGAGTCTAAAAAATTAGACTTAGACAAGGATTTGCTTGAAAATAGAAATTCTAAAACACAAAATCTAGATAAATAATTAGTTTTAGTGAATACTGAGTAAGAAATGTAGCAAGGGGTAAAAAATAAAAAAGGTCAAAAAGGCAAGATAGATAATATTTTAGATTAATATCCCACAAGCTAATTTTTGATATTGGATTTTGGGTAGTAGGTAGGTTTGTTTCTTTTTTGCTTTTAGCCTTATGGATGTTTATTGTATTTGGTTCTCTTGGACCATGGTGTTTTTAGCCTGATTTATTATGTATCTTCAATATTAATATATGGTAAGGGTCCCATCAAAAATGTATTAATCTAATGTGTGTGTGTGTGTGTGTGTGTGTGTGTGTGTGTGTGTGTGTGTGTGTGTGTGTGTGTGTGTGTGTGTGTGTGTGTGTGTGTGTGTGTGTGTGTGTGTGTGTGTGTGTGTGTGTGTGTGTGTGTGTGTTATATTAGTTTTTATCCCAAAGATACAAGTTATGTTAGAAGGGATGTAATTCTTTATTTTAATAAAGTTGGTTTGTAAAGTAAAAAGAATGTAAATTAGTAATTGTATTTTTTGTTTGTTCATGCTGCCAATATATTGATACATGGAACAATTATATTAGACATAATATCATACATAAACCCCATACTTGACCCATATAAAAAATACAACCATAATTAAAGCTTATCTTCATAAACATCTTATTTATTCTTGTTGGAAAAAAAAAACATAAAATCTACGGAATACTAGTTAGGGAAAAGATGTTTTGGAAAGATTATTAAAATGAATATTAGATTATTGTTGTTTATTGATTCTTGCACAAAAGGTGAGACATGGTCATAGGTCATGGATTTTGAGTGAGATACAACTACCAACTTACACTCTTTCACTTTACAAAACACCTATTTACCAAAACAAAAAATTACATCCCTTTTAACCTAACTTACAATCTTTAGTATGACAATTGTAACCTCCACATAGAAAGTTATAACAACTAGGGTGGTGCCAAATTTGAAATACATCACACCACCATCATGCTTGGAAAGAGTATGCTGAAATTGGTATGGATTTGAACCTAAGACCAAAAAACTACCCAAAATTATCGGCGCTTGTGATCTCATTAGTTATTTTGCCTTTCCTCTCTTCACTGAATACAGAGACATGAACACCATTGTTACTAATATAATGGTTGTTGTTAGTGTTAATGAGAATGAGAATAGAAAATGCTTGGAAATATTTTTATCCATATATATTTTTATATGGAATTTTACTTCAGTTGATTAGATTATATAAGAGATGTATTTTATTGAATAAATCTTTTCCATTTTTCATCTAATTAGTTTTAGAGTTATCTAATTAGATTTTAAATAGTAAAGTAGTTAGAATTTTAATCCAATTAATTTTAGACTCATCCAAATTGACATGTGGTGAATTTTATATTTTTTTAGAGGATCCATTGGATGTCTAACCTTTGTTTTCATTGAGATGACATGTTTCAATCATGTATTGGATAATTAAAATAATTTGATAAAAGCTACATATTACATTGACAAATGTGACATCACTAAACTTTGCACATGTATCTATGTAGCTTCTTTGAGCCCATCCCCTATAATACTTTATCATTTCCCCTCGCCATTACCTCCAACAAAAATATCAAAATATTATTATTTAATGGTTTATGCACAAAATATAATATAGAATCAGTGGCCTTAAAATTTAAGTGAGATATGATTACTAATTTACACTCTTTTGCTTTAAGAACCCCCACTTCACTAAAAATAGATAATTGCATCCTTCTCTAAGGCAATTGCTAGTTATACCTTTATTATAAAATTCAACCAACATTATAATATGTATCATTAAGCAAAATTAGAAACATGCATAAGACCCCCTTTAGAACTTTAAAGAAAAACAAATTTCTAGAATTGGCTCCAATATATTCATGGATCAAAGTCACTTTATTTTTAATTATTTAAAAAAGGAAAATAAAAATGCTTCTAACCAATAGGATTAAATTATCAAATATTATGCCAAGACCATCCACAACATGCAAGTATTGTGGATATGAAAGAATTATCTTTTATATATTTCCATTTTGTAAATTGAGGAGTATGTTGGGTGAAGTGGTTAAATTTGAACCTGTCACAGCCCATCTAAGGGATTTGAACCCATCATAGTAGTCCATATTAAAAAATGGCCATAAAAAAACTTAAAATCCATAAATTGCATGACAATTAAGAATTACATAGTCATTATTAAAATGAGAAAATAAGGGTGAGATTTAAAAATACCCATCAGTCAATCCTAACTCATCCCTACCAACTGGGTGCTTACATGGTGATTGACGAGTGTGACATAGTGAAAAATGGAACTTGGAAGGTGAACAGGCAGCTACCCACTCCTAGTCCTACAAAATTCCATTAATGACATTTATGTGACATGAAATTATAAATCTCACATTTGTACTAAAACTTTAAATTATTTTTTTTAAAATTGGCTAATGCATTTTGTTAAAACTTGTAGTTGTAACTTTTCAATGGTCATTCAAAAATTCACTACTTGGGCAACTAATCTTCCTAACCCATTTATCCAAAAGGGTGGCACCTGAACCATCTAAAGATTTTTTTGGACACACTACCACTTTATGACTAATTTATTTACACTTGAAGCAACTGAACAATAACACTTCATAATTAATGAACTGAGTGCAAACACCATGAGAGGATGTGATCTTCACAAAGTGAAAAAATGGTTTAGAAAAATATGCTAGCACACAAACCCTCACAAAACTATATTGGTCAACCAAATTTGGATCAATTCTAATAAACACACGAATGTTTTTTACTAATTACTGGAATAGCCCTAGGTCACATATGGTTAAAATAAGATTACATAGTTGAACCTAGATTGGGGCATTATAGATTACTAAATCTGCTTGGTCAAAAAAGGTAATCCAAGGACATAGGAACACCCCTTACTTACCAAAAAACTAGGGTACATTTTTCCAATTAAAATCCCACTTCTCTACTGTATAAAAAAGGATCAAGAAAAAAGCATTAGGAAGCTTAGAGATAGAAACATTTTCAAAGTAAGGCCAGGAAAATTTTGGCCATGGTGAAATAGCTTCCCAAGATGGCCATTTCCCCACACATTTGCCAATTAAATATCTAGATCTAGACTCCTTTTCAATTGCATAAATATCCTTATCAAAAATCTCTAGAATAGAGGAATCATCAAAAAAAATAAAGGGGACATCCCCCATGAAGGCTGGATCCAAAAAAACCTCTTTCTTCCCTTCAATTGAAGACACCCCCTCTCTATTATAAATAATTACCATATCCTCTCTATTATTTCTCTTGATGGGCACTAAAAAATTAATCCTATGTACTAGTTGAGGATCACTCTTGGGGTTTGCATGAAGAATAAACACCTTATATAAATCAAAATAGGAATGAAAGGTGTTTGTAATATTTGGGCACTCGGTAAAAAATAATGACTTGAAGGAAACCCTAGTTATGACTATCACATCAACCCCTACCCTATGATCTAAATCCATCTAGCCTTGCCCCTCCTTCCTTAACTTTATTCCTTTGTTTAATCCTCCTAAAGAAGTGGTGAGCCATTTTTGAGGCTTTTGGGAGCATACTTAACCTAATTGTATCCTTCCATCGCTACCATGGGATCCAAAACCTAGACCATTGCTAATGCCAATGTTGTAGTAGTCACCAGAATCACCACTGACCACTATCACCAATCAAAAAACCTTTTTTTAAATGTAATATATATGATATTAATATATTATTAGTATGTTATTATATTAATATTATACTATATTATTATTTAATATTATTCACAATTGCTTTACCAATTATTGACTAATATGATTGGGCACTTTGAGGGTAAAATTAAGGTTATTTTTATTCAAATGTCTTTTTATAAATCAATCTTTCAAATTTTATAGGATTACAATACATGTACAATAGCTAATCACCTACCTTGAAAAAAGGTAGGTACTATAGTTAAAACAGATCCCTTGTTTATATATAAGGATATTGTTTTCACTAAAGAGCACACAAGTATTAGAAATATTACATCAACTAATTAATTAATTGTACATAACAAATCTAATTAAAATAGTAATATATAGTAAATTAGATGAATCTAAGTATTGAATGAATAAAAGACACTGAATGATTGATCATTAAATGTTGAATTAGATAGAGTCATCTATGTCTACCTAATTTATTATTCATCAGAGTTTTGATAGTGGCTAAAATTGTAAGAAACATGTTTTGAAATAGTACAAAAGAGCTCCCAAAAAGATGATAGTGGTCTATGATGATGACCAGTTTCAAATAGTTCAAAAAAGATAGTGACTAGAAAAGGATTCTAAAAATGATAGGATATACTAAGAGTGTTTAGACGGGTTTTAAAATGGCTATGTAGATCCTTAGGGTCCTAAACATATTGAAACCCTTCATCAACATCAAAAATCATGAATTTTCTCTCCAATAAGAATAATTACAAATGTAGATGTCACAAAGTTCTCTCCTTTGATGTAATGATAATATATCAAAAAATATCTATAAATACAACTAAGACTAAATTAAATATGCAAATTTAGTTTCTTGATACCCTTGAGTGGGTGTTTCTCTACATATTGTGCACACAAGGAATCAAAGCTCATGTAATTCAAGTGCATTTGAGTGACCTTGAAAACAAACTAAGAAAAGACTCCAGCTCCTCTCCCTATGATAATTAGTAATGTTATATGTTTTAATGTAGTCCTTATTTTGATATAAATATGTAACCATGAGACTTTAATAGATAAAGAGTGAAATAATAGAAAAAAGTACAAGTTTCTTAACAAGTGTGTGATAGATATGATCAATGTACAACTCATAAATTGAATTTATTAGTGGTTAATTATTCAAATTTATGTGTATATAAATACTCCTTTAAATTAAATTTGGGATACATTCATGCATATGTTAATAATGGAAGGCATGAAATTCGATAATTAAGGCACAAAAAATGATATGATGGCACAATAAACCCACAAAACACTTGAATGTTTTCAAACTACTCTAAAAAAGGTAAGCCCGGTTTCAAAATGCTCTAAAAATGGTCAAGGAATAAAAACCCATGGAACAAATATCAAGATAAACTAAAAGATAACTCGGTGAATTCCAAGGTAAACAACTATTACATTTGAAGTTGTTCATGAGGAAATGTAGATGATGCAAGACTTTAAATGGTCTAATTAGGTGTCTATAATTAATAAAAAGGTTGCTAGACATTGGGATCATGTCTTAATATAAAATGGGTGAATTTATCAATTTATATTTATACATATTACATTAATGTATCTTACTAAAGATCACTAAATGTGATTAATTTGTTCATTTTTTTATGTTTGGACAACATAATATTAAAAAAATTATTAGGCCTGCTAAGTGTATAACCATACTCTAATACCAGTATATAACACCCTCCCTAATGTTACTAAATAAAAATACTCAATAAAATATACCTAGTCAGAATGTTGAGGTAGCACATAACAATCATTACACTCATGTAACTCCTTTATCAAGTCTAGTCAATAAAAAAACATTATGCATATCAAGATTAAAATACATGTTATTGATGTATGAGTACAATTTGCATCTTAAAAAAATCCTCTCAAAAGATATGAAATCTACACAATTATTTTATGAATCTTTATAACATAATCTAGTTTCCATTGAATAATTTTTTTTCACTTACACTTTTTGCCTTTCTTATATATCAAATGTAATGGTGACACCACAATTTCAGTCTTCATTTTGATGTCAATTCTCTCAATATGAAAAAATATATACCATTCACCCACATTACATTATGTTTCAAATAGTGGTAATTTAGTACATAAATGACACTAATTTAAATAGGTACAACTAGGGCATAATGGAGATTTAAGTTAATGAAATAATAAGATATAAACTATGTCCTAAATATTGAACAAAATTATAATGAAATGATTGAACAAGTAATCAAAATGAAAGAGAGAGGAATGAATGAGACTAAAAAATCAAACTTGGGTAATTATTTATGAATCTTGGAACTAATACATGCTTCTATAATGGACTAGACTGCAACCTTCAAAACTTGATTGTTATCTGTAACTAGGTCATAATCAGTGAACGGTTAATTGTATCTATGTCAAAATTGGAAGACCGTTGATTCTATCCTCTATTTTTTTTAGCTCTATTAGTTTTAGGCTTACTCTATAATGAATAATAATATGGATTATAGATTCACTTTGATAATTTTAATGGTATAACTCACTATTTTTCTTTGATAAAAAAATGTATGCCTAACATATTATATGTGCATGTTAGTTAGCTCAAGAACCCTATTGAGGAGTTACAACTATGTATCTTATACACTTTGAATTAGGGTTTATGTAGTTATAGTTATTATGAGTTAATCCTAACCCAATGAGAGATAATACTTCACTTCTCTATCTATATAATCAAACACAACTATATGCTTCGCTATATTACCTTCTTTTGGTGCAAGACTTAAAATGATTGTGATGCAATGTAGGCTCAATGTGAAGACTTATTGGATATATGTGCATTAATATTGATTAAGGTTTATTATTATGCACTAAATAAATAAATTTTATGATATCCAATCACAAGTTCACTCATGAAACTAAGGATATATTTGTATATGTAGGGCTCTCTACGACACTTAGAACATAGGTTAACACTAGAGAATAGTGAAAAGCAAAACTCAAGGCATGAGGGATCAGGATAAGGTGGAATTGAACCAAAAAGGATGAGGGTCAAAATCAATGGAGGGTTGATACTAACTAGTTTAAAATTGGTGAAGGCCTAATTCTGACCCTAAAGGAAAAAATGTTTATAATAGATAACAAGCTTAATAAAGGATGATTAGATCAGATCCTAGTGTTAACAACTAAAAAAATTGGCGTGTATCTCAATAACTCTAGATGAATCAAGTAAAAAGAGACTTTAATGCATAGGGTTAACATGTCTAAAAATATTTAGAGTGCATAAGTGGACAAAGTGTGATAATGGATGAAAAAATCATAATGGAAAAGGGTCTAACAACAAAATTAGGTGTTTACACAATGTCCAACTTTGATGTGTGTATGCATTAATTCATATGTACATAAAACTAAAGTTAAATTAAATCATGTACTTATATTTACCTAAGGAATGGAAGGATGAATAATTTGTATGCTTGGATAGGCTCCCCTCATGTTTTGGATTTTTAAATTTGGTGGATATGGATTATACCCATGGAACATCATGGATTCATGTGAGTATTTAATGTCTTGCATTGTCTTTTTTTGGGTTGAAATACTTATGATAAATTTTCATGTACTTATTGAATATATATTATATGGTTACGTAATTCACCAATGGTGGCATAACCTTACCTTCCCCTATGTTCCTCTCTTCTCCTATCCACTATTCGAGCCATGAGTCAAGTTGTCCATGCCTCTACCTATATGTGTGTTTCTTTCATTTATTTGATCTCAATATGTGCTTTCATGAGCTCCATGATCACATCCACTTCCCTCGCAACAAATTATAGGTGTGTTTCCTTATCCTACTTGATTAGATATAATAGGTGTATATGTCTACCTACCTCAAATTTAACCACTTGAGCATTCCTAGAATGTATTAAGTAATTATCTTGAGCATGACATCAATCAAAGTGATTTAATCATAAATAGTCATTGATTCACATTAAATAATATTTATCATAAAATCCCCAACATTGATCAAAGATAAGAAATAATCATGTTTTATTTTTTACCTAGATCTACATATTATCATTTGTTGTTTCTAGTCATATGAAGTGGAACAACCATTAGTGGATTTTCTTTTATCCTATATATGCATGGTTCTCCATAATAATCTCTATCCTTGGGTTCCTATCCTTCTTTATCTTCTTATCTCTCATACAAAGGTGGAAATATTGATGCAAGATGGACCCCATCCCACCATGTCCACTAACCCTCACTAGCTCATACATCATTAAACCATGGGTCTATATGAAACCCATCCTTATCATCATCATTAATATGATATAGATATGCAACATGATGTAGCTCATGATCTCCATATATATGGAAGAATATTTTTATCTTATAACAAATAATAATGGTTGGGGGGCATGTCTTATGGTATCCCAAGCCACCATTATACCCTCTCATATTAAAACCTCTTGATGATACCACCAATTAGGATCTAATATTGTTATCTCACCCTAATCCACCTCATCTCTATGTTATCATCAACCTAACATGGATTGGCTATGTGTTTCCTCTAGCTGATGTCTCTCTCTTAAAAGGAATCTAGTGCTCTCTTATAGTAGGATGCATTCTTGTATCTTTGTATATTTGGTCCTAATGAGACCCATCTGCCTACATGTGGCATCTCTCTATCCTTAAAAGTAAGAGGTAGGTTATTATGCTTCACCCATGTTAGGTTATCATAGGCCAAAATCTATAGGATTACCACCCTGTACTTCATAAATGAACCAATATATATCTTAGTATGGATGTGTTATCATGCAATGTCCTTAGATGCATATACCTCATGCCCAACCTCTATATCTTAAATAACTAGTTATAACTTGTAGGTGCATCATATCCTTCATGTGTTAATTATGGCAAAGGAGCTCAATAGTATGATCATATATTTACACATCCATGATTTGTCCCCATGTATTTTGTCACCCAATAAGACTTCCCTTCTACTCTATTTTCCTTCTTAGAGATCTTAAAAATAATAATTACATGATGATTTTAGGTTGGCCCACTTTGGCCCATCTGAGATTACCTGCATCCTCGTCATTGGCTTATAAATCCCCCATACGTCATTTAGGCTCATTATCATCTCACTAGTTGAGAGACAAAAATCACAAGTATCAAAATATCATCTATCTACCAAGCTATCAAGAAAAACTAGGTCATTACATCATTATTAGTTATGTATCATGGCCTAAGCCAACTGAATCTATATTTTCCTAATTTTCCTCATCTAGTCTATGTGACTATTTAGTCTATAATGCTCACCCATGATTAAAATCGCACGTGTATGTGGGTTTACATCATAGTAATTGCAAATAAAAATAATTTTTTTTATCATTATGTTGAAGTAATTAACAATTTATTTTAATTTTAAATTTCAAAATTTGGAAAAAAAAATCTTTTTTCTAAGAATCTTATGGTTTCCTACCAAATTCATCAATTTCTAGCTAAGACAATATAATTCTTCAACCAAGAAACATATGGTTCTTTCCAAGAAATATAGGGTCTCAAAATGAATCCCAAAACATTATTACCTCTATTTTTGGAACTTTTTACGATTTTGGAAATGAACAGAGACAAAACAATAGGTGTGCATCGTTGGTTGGGGTAATTGTAGACAGGACCCACTCGAATCTATGTTATATGAAATCATATTTTTCACCCATGATGGTCTTATTTCAGATCTCTAATTGTAAAAGGTGAGAGGTAAGAATTAATTTAAGTTTATAATTATAAGTTAGTTTGTTATCACTTTATGCTTTTACCAAATTTCTAGATCCATAATGTTTTTTAGACAACCTGAGCATTCTTGGTGTTATATGTTGATGTTTACTACATGTTCGACATTTCTTTTTGATATATTATATATTTTATTTTTCTATACTATAATTTTATGTCATATAATTTATCAATTTTTATATTATTTGTAACGTTTTTATGTTATTTCCCCACAAGGGAAATCTATTTAGATTCTTTTCTCAAGATCTGATTATCATAATTTTTTCGCTCCTCTTGAATTTCAATGGGGGCAACTATATTCCATGTTTATTTATTTTGGTAATCTTATTAATATTTAAGTTACTTCGAACATGGTTATATATGATAATGGAGATTAAATTCTTTACATATATAGGGTACTGTACTTCAATTCTTAATGGATTCAACCCTTATACTCACTAAATGGATTGACTCGATTTAACATGATTAGACTAGATATTATTGTGACTATTACATTGATTATAGTAATTCAAATTTTACCAAAATTTATTATTATTTATATTTAACTAGTTTATGTAGAAAATAAATTATTTTTTTAATAGGATTTGGCATAGGTTCCAAGGCACAAGATTTCATAGGGACATCTACACATATTCATATATTATGGTGACCCAAATACTAGTTTGTACTTGTGTGTTTATAAATTATTGTCCACAATAGGCTCTTATTAGTGTGTTTGTCAAGGTTTTTGGCCATTTTTACTACATTTTATTCCTCTCTCTCTTCTCCTCATTCACTCTCTTCCCCATTCCTTCTTCTAAGTTTTTGGTATATTCCTTAGGGATGTGCAATGTATGTTTCTAGGGCCCCAAAAATGTAAAGTGAATAGTTCTAGGCAAGCTAGTGGTTTGGATCTATTTTGGGTATACTTGTATCATGTGTTCCTAATTTAATATCTTTTTGGTCTATTATGTGTCAAATTGAATGCTAATAGGGTCCAAATTTAAACTCGAAAAGGATATATATAGACAAGTGCATTAGTGCATACAATATATCTATAAATTTGAAAAAAAAAACCATCATGCAATAGATATATTTTGAAGGTGCCAATATATTAATTAAATAATTTAGAGTAGAATAAAAGTAGATCTAAATCATTTTTCACTCCAATCATATATTTATTATTGAGTGAAAATTTATATAGAGTAGGTTCTACATTATACTTGGTTTACTATTTTTGAAACTATACAAGTATTCTAGGGACCTTATAATAATCAATTTAGTGAGAACATAAGTCCCAAAATACATCTCCCATTTTGTTAGGTTTTCTAGCTGTGGCTATCTTATTAGATTTGTGAAGAAGGAAATCAGCATTCTAGAGATTAAGAATGAATTTCACAATAGTGAGTGGGGTTTTCATATCCCTAGAGCTAAATAACAGGATTGTCAATCATTTTTCACATATCTATAATTTACCAGGTCTAACCTCACTTTTTTGGAAATTAAAATACTCTTTTAGAAGAATCCAAATGGCTCTAGGGAGGTGTCTTTGTTCACTCCTAATTTTTAAGGTCTTTTCCACCTTGCCTTCTTTCCTTTGCACGATTTGATTATTATAAATATATCCATATGCATGAAAAATCATATAATCATATTCATCCCCTTCATCCCCTTATTGTCATTTATTATATTTAAGAATAATTATTTATAAAATCAAATATGAATTTATTACTTAGGTTTATTTGCATGAATAGATCAAAGGTGATTTGAATAAAATCCATTTATTAGTCCCTAAAATGTATGGTACTATAGTTCCCATTTTTAGATTAGTTTTCACCAAAATATGAATCATTTTTTATTTGATAGGGTAAAATACTAGGTTTTACAAGGATCCTAGAACCACAAAAGTGAAATACATAAAGTATGAATAGGCCAAACAAAGGCCAACCAATAAAAAAATCAAAAACCAACCATACTAAACCAAAAGTATGGAAAATAGAAAACAAAAACAAAGATTAGGAGGGGGTCCCTCCAACAGGTCTTTAACTTCCTCAGGGTTTTTCACTGGGATGCCCTGCTTAACCAAAATATGAATCGTGATTTTTTGTTTCATTTTATATTTTTTTTAATCTATAGTTTTACATACCTTTCCCTCTTTATGCCTTATTTCATGTGAGTTTTGAGGTAGAATTTGATAATCATATACTTCATTGTGAAGAAAATGTGCTCCCAAAAGGGAGGTCATATATTCAAATCATGTATGGGGTAAGGTACACACACCTCATATTTGAATCACAATAAGGTGCCTCCTACATGTTGGGAATACGAGGTGGTCCCATATGTTGTAATCTACCTTAAAAATTATAACCAAGGGCTACCTAACATTCTCAACCTTAAAAATATATTATTATTATTATTATTATTATTATTATTATTATTATTATTATTATTATTATTATTATTATTATTATTATTACTATTATTATTATTATTATTATTATTATTATTATTAATCCTTCATAAGTTTCTAGGCATAAAATATTTTAGTGCTTAATTTTTTTTTAAATAAAAAAAATGTAATGTTTGAAACTGTTTAATAATACATCTAGAAAATCCTTATTTTTTATCATGAATCCTTACACACACAACACAAATAAATGGGTATTTCACTAGAAATGAAAAACATGTATCCTTTGGACAATAGTAAAATACCTCTCTACTATAAACACTATTTTTTTATGGCCAACTAACATGCTTTCCTTCAGCTACAAATGGATATTGTAGGAGGTAAGGAGGATTTTTATTAGTCTTGTGATTTAAAACTAGTTAATAAAGCTTGTGAAGAGATGGTCATTCTCTCAACATGATTTAAATTTACTACATCAAACCCCTTTTTAATAGTTAACACTATCTTTACATTTCTTTGTTATAATGAATGGCATAGTTTCCATGAGATTAATCATGAAGATAATTATGTCAATTAACTATGTCGATGCATGCTATTATTTTTATGAATTGTGATGGGCTAACAGTTTTTAGGTAGTCGATATTTTTATTTGATTAAAAATAATTTGATAATGATATATAGATATCTAACATGTTTCACCATCATGGATATTATATCTTATGTTTTGATATATTAATACAATAATTACTTGTGTTTTTTATGAGTTCAATGAATGTTAATTTTTGTTGGGTTGAAAGGAGAGCATCATCAAAGAAAGGAATATAGATGTGTATAGTATGGGTATTATAGAGATAAAATTTCCATATATTGTATAGAATGAAGTTGTTTTGCTTTAAGTTGAATAAATTATATTAGTATATAGATACAAAAATATTCCTTTTTTCACAAACCTTTAGATTATATGTAGATGTACTTTGATATGTGGGGTATTCAGTACCATTTTTAGCATAGTTTGAATAGAACCTAGAATAACTTGTAGCCTAATTACTTAAACATTTTCTTCCTTTGCACTTAAATGCATGTTTGCCTTATTTGGCAATTAGAAAAATAATAAACTTTACCTTTTCATTTCTCTGAACTTACCTTTCCCTTAGTATAGCTATCATAATGGATATAGGTAGTCATATGTTCTAGTTTTTGAATACTCTAAATTGACTCAAGTTGAATGGATTATTTGAATTTGAGATATAGCCCAGCCTAGCCCCACTAAGCATAACTAGTAGGAGCATTTGGTGTGGACTACCACATTGGACATTGAATGATAGTTGGTCCCATCCTATTCTCCATCACCTTTCCCTACTCCATTGGCATTAACCACATAGAAAATATTAACCATGAGCATTAAGATGTTGTCAAGCTCACCCAAGTAGTTAGGAAAATGAATTTTAATAATCAAGGAAAATAGCTTTACTTCTCATAACTTTCAAATCGTGTATGTATTCATGAGATCTGGATTCCCCTCTTCCCTCCCCTCTTCATAGCACTGATAAGACCCCTCATCCTCATTGTATTACATTTAAGATCACCTAGGTTGTTCACAAAAATTAGAATTGGTTATTGGTTTATGGTTTAGAAAACCAGGTAAGTTCTATATCCCCTACATTTAATAATTTTAGCATTGAGTATAGGGTTTTAATTGGGTAATTATGGAAAATTTGTATTTTTATACTATAATTTCACATTCTATATTTATACTATAATTTTAAATTCTAGATTTATACCATAATTTTCCATTAATTTGAATAGGCTCCCTTTGTATTCTATCTTTATACTATAAATGGTTTTTAACATTTGGAATTTTGACCCCTGATCCATTGATTTTATACCTTAAAATGGATCTTCACTTCTCCTTGATTATTAACATTCC
Source organism: Torreya grandis (assembly GCA_037957365.1). Lineage (NCBI taxonomy): Eukaryota > Viridiplantae > Streptophyta > Pinopsida > Cupressales > Taxaceae > Torreya > Torreya grandis. The sequence continues at coordinate 774,974 of JARHVA010005606.1, read as the reverse complement.
TACTCCTAACTACATTGGTGGGGTGTAACAACACCTTCACATTCATGGTTAACTTTTTCTACCTAGGGTTGGGGTTAATGCAAACAACCTATTATAATACTTAACAATGCCCTACTGATTTAACCCCCTAATGTACTAGTATAATTCCTTATTATAATTATGTATGCATTAATTCCCTATTCTAGGAGGTAAAGTATAGGAGTGTGAGTTATGTTTCAAGTAATAATTACCATTGTATGAATTATGCATTCAAGTAGGAAATAAACTATGCTGTAACTAATCATTAATTCTTTAAATTAGTCAATAATATAATCAATATAATACTCCTCAGTTATTCAATGATAGTTGTGTTAATGTGAAGGATGGTCATGTATAACTACAATTTGTTGTCATCTTACAAAACATTTACTATGTTCATTTTTATTGATAACTCAATCAAGTTAATAATAGAAGGCTCATGGAAACCCATTGTCTATATTGTTGATTGCTTGAACCCCCTGATGGTATGCCTATTTGGGAATGATTTTAGGATCTCACCCTATTATGTGCTTAAACATGCATCTATATTTTTTGACTGAGCTCTTGCTAATAGTGGTTATAAATATTCCCTTAAATAGAGATATGAATGGATGTTTTTAATGTTTAATTTCCTATTATTAATTAAAATAATGACATAGGTGGTGGATAACTTACTACTATGTTTTTCTCAATGTTATGTTTATCTTAACTTAGTACCCAATATTAGTGTTTCTTGTGGGATTGAAAATAACTTACCAAGTTAATAATAGAAGTATCATGGAGACCTATTGACTGTGTTGATTACTTCAATTGATGGCATACTTATTTGGTATTGATTTTATGCTTGGATATTCAACAATGCTGACAATAATTATATATTAAATAAATGATTATGCCATAGATAATCCATAATCCCTTTAAGTAGGTAATAATACAATAAACATAATACTCCTCAGTTCTTCAGTGATAATTGTGCTAATGTGAAGGATGGGCATGTATAATTGTTTATTGTGGGCTCAAAAAACACTTATTGGGTTCATTTAACTTGACAACTCAATCAAGTTAATAATAGAAGGCTCATAGAAACCCATTAATTGTATTGTTGATTATTTGAACTTAATGGTATGCTTATTTCGGAATCATTTTAGGACATTACCATGTTTTATCTTTAAACCTGCATCTATCTTTTATGACTTAACTATTTCCTTAAACGGTGATATGAATGAATGTTTCTAAGGTTTAATTTCCTATTACTAATGGAAAGAGTGACATAGGTCATGGATAAATTACTAATATGTTATCTCAATGTTATGTTTCTATTATTAACTTGATAAGTGTTCTACAATCCCACAAGAAATGCTAATATTGGGTACTAGTTTAAGAGAAACATAACATTGAGAGAAACATAGCAGTAAGTTATCCACCACTTCTCTTAACTTAGGATGCAGTATTAGTGTTTCTTATGGGATTGTAAAACACTTATTATGTTAATTTTTTATCATAACTCTATCAAGTTAATAATATAAATATCATTTATACCTATTGACTAGATTCATGGCTATTTGAACTTGATGGTATGCTTATTTGGAAATGATTTTAGGATCTTACCCTATATTGTCTATAAACATGCATTTATATTTTATGACTCAATTCATGTTGAGGGTCATTATAACTATTCACTTAAATGGTGATATGAATGGATGTTTATAATCTTTGATTTCCTATTGCTAATGGTCCATTGGAAAGAGTGACATAGGTAGCAGATAACTTGCTACTATGTTTCTCTCAATGTTATGTTTTTCTTAACTTAGAATGTAGTATTAGTGTTTTTTGTGGGATTAAAAAATACGTATTTCATTCCTTTCTATTCATAATTATATCAATTTAATAATACAAGGATCATGGAAACCCATTGATTGTATTCATGACTACTTTAAGCAATTGGGGGTAGAGTTGGAGTTTTGTGTGAATAGTGTTTATCTATAATATAAAGGTATAAAGTTAAAATTCCTTTATATGTATCATATCTAAAAATGATTATGTGTTTAATTCATATGCATTCATTGAATTACATGTATCATATCATAATTACACAAACTATTTAATAAATTATGCATTAAATGAAAGATTATGCCCTAACTAATCATTAATTCTTTTAAGTGGGAAAGAATATAGTCAACATAAAATGAACCCAAATGTATTACACAAACTAAACTGATATGCCCTTTTGAGATGACTTCTTGAAATAATTTATATTTGCAAACTTGGATTTTTGTGTGAATAGTGTTTAGCTATGATAAGTAAGATGCATGATGTGTGAGGTGTGTGATGGTACACCTAGTTGGGTTTCTATCACTCAATTTATTCATTTAATTTTGGAATTATAGTAAAGATAAGGATATAAGGAGACAATTATTCAATACCCTAGTATATATCACAATTTAAAAGTTTTCATAAATAGTATATACAATATGTTAATGTAGTGTAGGGTAAAGATGCACATTTTCAATTTTTCTAGGCTTGCACTATTTAAGGATCACCTTGTCAAAGTGTTGAAATTGTGGGTGTGCCAAATTTTTTTTATTTATTGGTGGTGGATAACATAGTACTATATTTCTCTCAAATCAGTCAACATAAAATAAACTATGTCCTAACTAATCATTAATTCCTTCAAGTGGTCAATAATATAGTCAAAATAATACTCATTAGTTATTCAATGATAATTATGCTAATGTGAAGGATGAACATGTATAATTATTTCTTGTGGGCTTGCAAAAAACTTATTATGTTCATTTTTATTGATAACTCAATCAAGTTAATACTAGAAAGCTCATGGAAAACCATTGACTTTATTGTTGATTGCTTGAACCCCTAATGGTATGCCTATTTGGGAATGATTTAAAGATCTTTCTAATGTTTAATTTCATATTTCCAATGGAAAGAGTCAAACATAGGTGGTGGATATCATAGTAAAATGTTTCTCTCAATGTTATGTTTATCTTAACTTAGTGCTCGCTATAAGTCTTTCATATGGGCTTGTAAAACACCTATTGTGTTTTTTTGTTTTCATAACTCTATCAGGTTAATAATAGAAGGATCACAGAAACCAATTGATTCTAATGAACTTGAGATGATTATATGAATCTTGAACATTCTTATTTTTACTAAATGTTTTATTTTTTTTGCATAGGATTATGGACAACATATATTATTTGATATGAACCATCGGTTAGTATAATGGTCTATTATATTCCATCTTATTATATTTTGTATAATGCCCTACATCTTGATTTTCTATATAATACCATTCACATTTTTTTAAAATTTTTATAATGGTCTACTATATAATACCCTTTTTTTGTCTTGCTATGATAATGGGATATGTCTACTAGTTCATTAGTTCCTTTCCTTTATGTTACCAGATTGATTTTTTTAGTTTTCATGTGAAGGGTAGTATCCCTAATGCTTAAGATAATACTTAGTATTCATAATGAAAAATAGTAGACCATTATACATTCTAATGGTTCACTGGTTCCTTTCCTTTATGGAATGAGATGGACAATAGTGTTAATAGACCATTATATAGACTAATGGTTCATTACTTTATTTCATTTATGTAAAAAGATGGAAAATAGTGTCAATAGACCAGTAATAGACTATTATATAGACAGATGGTTCATTTCTTTCTTTCGTTGATGTAGAAAGATGGATAATATTGTGAATAGACAAGGGGTCAAAATTCCAAACATTCAAATTCCTTTATAGTATAGAGCTAGAATACAAAGGTATAGAGTTAAAATTCTTTTATATGTAGCATATTTGAGAATGATATACATAATGTAAAGGTTATTACATAGAAAACAAATATATATATATATGAATATATATAAGCAATGAATATATATATACAAACTCCTTTTTCAAAAAAATGTGAATACTTGATATGTGTATAACATTATAAAGATTATAAAACCTGCAAGTTTTCCCTTACCTCCAAGAAAGTGGATAAATGTCCTTACAAATTTGATGGTGTGGTTGTATAAACTTACAGTGTGATTGTATACTAAGAAGAATGCTTAAATGAGGGAATTTGGATGGTGTCTTATGGAGGGAATAGAGGGGTCTCTATCATTATCACTTTCTTATTGTTATTCCACTGTATAATAATACATTTTCTTGGGGACATGCACACTCAACCTTTGAATATGAATGTAACATAATATGCCACACATTAGGGTATATGAACCCCCATTACATTTCAATATGATCCATACACACATGAAAGTTGTAGATGGCAATGAAGTTATGAAGCTGAACCCTGGTAGATGGTAATTGGAGCACCGATAGATATAATAACTAATGGGGATGTAGAGGTTAACTACAATCATGGTTTTATATGTTAAACATTTGGTTCTCATAAATTATTTGGGTTGGATCAATTATTAAACCCTTCATTATACACATAACTAGATGATATGTCTAGCATGGGCTATCATGCTAGTAGTTGACCTCCACATACCCTATAGTGACTTTATCTACCAATGCTATGTTTATTTCATTATCCTATTAGCCAATTGAAAGCATAATATTACATGAAGGGGCCCAAGATTTAAAAATGATGATTTAATATGTGTTTATCGATACTTGCATTATCCCATTATCTCTTTGTTGATGGGCCCCATTTATTACATCCTTGATTTTAATCTCACATTATACATACTAACTAGTTAAGATCACAATCAAGGATGTAATAATTGAGGCCCATCATCAGAGGGGTCAAGATCTAATGGAATGGATGGAGATAAGGAGGTATCCAAAATATCTAGTAGGCACGTATATGTCAACTATGAGCATGACCTCCACATACTTTCTAGATACTCCCAAGGTATAAAAAGTATCCAACAAACATGTGGAGGTTATCTATTAGCATGATGTCCATGTTCCTGTTAGATACTCTAAGGGTAGATGGAGTATCTAGAAATCACATGGAGGTTAACTGTGAGTGTGACTTTGATGTGCTTGTTAGATATTCATAGACATAATATATATCAAGCACATTGAGGTCAATTTTAAGTGTGACTTCCACGTGCCTACTATGTATATTGAGGGTCCCTCCCCTCTATCCATTCTATTAGATTATTATTATCCCTTTGTTGATGGGATCCACTTTTTACATCTTAGATTATTTGATTACCAAACTAGTTAATATCCAACACTTACAGTTAGGCTGACATTTGTCAACAACATGTTAAGGCAAATAATAATAGTTAATCCAAAAAATAATGGTTAAATAAAATGATAGTTTAAAAATAAATTTTAATATTCATTTAATGTTAACTTGTTACTTGTGCACCTTTCCCCTATTCAAATACTATACCGGTTCTCCTTTTCCATTACATTATTCATTTTTTACCTATACAAGAGCCTATTAGTCAATAATGCAAATGACAATAGTTAAGGAAAACAACAACATTTAATCTAAATACTATGGATGAAGGAAAATTAAATGTTAACTTTAATTTGTCATTTATAATTCATTCATTTATTCATTCCTCATCCATCCATCTATGGCCCTAAATTATTACATCCTTAATTCTAAGCTCATGTTGAACATATTAGTTGGTTACACTCATTATTGAGGATGTAAAAATTTAGGCCCCAAATGGCATATGGGTCAATGGAATGGATTGAGGGGGAGTGTAGATGGATTATCAAACATGCACATGGAGGTAAACTATCAGCGTGAGCTCCATGTGTATGTTGGATACTCCAAGGGTAGATAGAGTATCAAGTAGGCATGCAAAGGTCAACTATCAATTGACCTCCACATGCTTGTTGAATAATCTAAGTGTAGATGTGGTATATAATAGGTACGTAGAGGTCAAATATTAGTGTAATATACACATGCCTATTGGATACTCTGAGGGTCCCTCCCATCTATCCATTTTGTTGGCCCATTAGCCCTCTAATGACGGGCCCCAATTATTACATCCTTGATTAATTACAAACTTTCCCCTATTCCATTTATCATTTACCATGACCCTAATCCTTTTCAACCTCTACATGTGCTCATGTTCCCATTACCCAATTCCATAAGTGTGCACTACATTTTTAGGAGTATCCTAGATGAGGTATTTACTATACTGGTTGGTTACCTATAATGAATTGGATTGTTTGTATGGTTGAATATTGAACCCCATTTAAACTTAGTTACATGGACAACATTATATTTTTCAAACTTATCATTTTTTGGATTTAAACTTGTATTGTATTGTATTTAAACTTTTATAAATTATAGTGTGAAACATTCTATTTTTTGCACTAAAATTGACAGATAATCTTGATTTAAATATTATTATTTTTATTTACCAAATAAATATATTATGTTGTGTATTATGTCATGTTTTAGGACCATTTAGTGTAATATATAATGGAATCCCTAGTGGTGGTGGAGGTAATAGTATGAAATTTCAATATTTTTTTCCATTTTACCATCATAACGTAGTTTTAACCCTTTTTTGGCATCCATTTGACTATTGTATTGGATATTTTATTCTTGCTTGGATATAATGATTGAAAAAGTATGATATCTTGATTATTTACCCCGTAATTCTCTAGGTCATGTAATTAAGAGTAAATAACATTGTTAATCAATAGATATGAATGTCCTCACTCTACATACACTCTCTATCAGCTAAATTTTCATGCCTTTATTCTTTGGCAATGGTAGAAGAAAAGAAGAACATTTTAGCTCCAAGTAAGTATGTATTATTTTATCAAATATTTTAATTGATCAATCATGATATAATGTGTTCACATAATTCAGTTATAAATACTTAAATGTATAAATTAGACATGTAATTCAATACACTTTTATCATACATAAATTGGACATATAAATTGTTCACTTAATACAGACAATGCATTTCACTTATATCCCTTTCATAAACAGGCAATGCATGTAAATAATTATTGTTTTGTTGCTTCTCTCTACATGAGTGTATGCCTTTATTATTCCTAAAATTTTCTTATCATTAGTATACAATTATCTAATATAAATTCTATGAAATGGTGTGTTTGTAATCTTATCAATGGATTCCATGACTGCTCTTGACCCAAAACATGTTTATGATCCTTTTGAGAGCCTTCACTCATTGGCAGTTAAATTATATCCATTAAAGTTACATGGAAAAACTAAATGAGGAATGAAGAATTTGTATAGATTTACACAATAATTTGATGGATTAGAAGAGATGCCAACATAAATAATTAAAGACACATTGGCTAAACTAAATGACATTGATTTGGTAATATGAAAACATTGTTTGGTTTTAGGTTGCTTTATTTAATTATTTAAGCCATTATAAGTTGTATGTAATGCTAAACATTTATCATTTTCTATTTGAACTTGGATATAGACAACCATTGGTGGTTCTCAGCCATCATAACATGTTAATGTTGTTTAAATTGGACCTCAATCTCTCCTAGTTGAAAATGTTAGTACTGTGAATTGATGGTATTCAAATTTTAACTGTTATATTCTTGTGATTAATCATGATTTCAAATTTTAACTGGTTCATTAATAATTCAACCTTTTAATTGGAATGTAGTGCATGATCATCACGCCAAACCTATGGGAAGCTTCCCTAAGTTCCTCCAACAACATCAGTGAAAAAGGAAATAATTGGGGAAGGTGGTAAGTTTTTATTAATTTGTTATATTCAAATGTTAATATTATTTTATTCAATTATAAATTTTAACTATAACAAGTACATTAATTTTTTAGCTCAATAATGCTAGGGAGGATGGATGCACTACTCCCATTCATAGGAAGAATAGAAGAATCAAATGTATGAAACCATGATATGTAACCTCATTCTATGCACATGGACAAACTCATCCCATAAAGAGATAATATGGGAGAAGGGAATATGTGGGGTTTATGAGTTTATGAAATTGATATGAAACTTTTTTATGATCATTGATTTTATCTTTTACCTGCAAAGGAACCTATTATTGTCTTTGAGTAAGAAAAAAATTACTAGTTTCATCAGAGGATAAGGATAATCCAGATTATGATGTTGCATATGTTTTTTGTGATACAATAGTAATTCTTTTTTCATGTTTTTCCATTTTCATTTCACACGTATATCTTATTATATACCTATTTGAGATGTTTGACTGTTTAACTTATCTATAAAGTAAATAATGGTATTGAGGAGGGTTGCACACATGTTTTTTTAGAGCTCACTGAGTTTACATACTTTGAGATACCAAAAGATTTGTCGGTAACCTTTCTACATACACACAGGCCTATCTAAAATGAGAAGGTAATATGTCAAGATTTAGGAGTGTGTTTTTTAATTTGTATTAAACATGTTTATGATATTGTTATATTTATTTTACCCACATAGGCACCTATTATCCTCCCTTGCAATAAGAGAAAAAGAATGGAATAAATTACATCTTCGAGTATACATGGGCATCCTTCAAAGGACAAGGTAGAATGTGGGAAATTGTGAGATTTTTTAGGTGCTAAAAAATAAGATTGTGGTTTCATTTTTTTTAATTTTACTTGCATAGGAACATGTTACCATCTTTGAGAAATAAAGAGACTCAAATGTTTTGTGTGAGCATAAAGATGATGTCAAATTTTAGCTGCCACAAGATTTTATTAATGACATGCCATGATCTCCATATTGTATAAGGATAATTCTCCCATGCTTTTATATTTTTAATTCAGATGTATATCCTATGAATTTGAAATTATAGAAATACTTATTTAATTTGAACTATTTTATATGTGTAGATTATCTTTGAGTATAAAGAGCATGCTTAAAATATTATTTATGATTTTGGATACATGGATCAATTCTATTGTATTTCACCATAATGTCTTACATTTTACAAAGGTGGGAATAAATGTTGGTCAACACCTTAGTTCAATTACACCATGCTAAAATGCACATGTTACCTCCCATTCTAGATCATCAAGCAGCAAGGCATCTAATAAATAAAAGACAATGGAGGTATATAGAATGGAATTTGTATCAATAACTATATGAGATGTGAAGACATAGGAAAGTGGATTTAAAAAAACAAGGTTTATGACTATGATGATTTAAGCCCTAAAAGGTTGGCAGCTATAAAAGAAGTCAAGATTTGTAATTCTAAAGAAAATAAAAAGAAAAAAGGGTGGGAGATTCTAAGGTGGAGTTAATTTGTGAAATTAAGTGATACGTTATTTTTTTCCCATTATATTCATTTTTTCACCAATATATTCACATGTTGTTCTTACATAAGTTATGAAACTTGACAGGAAAAATAAAATGCCTTGGCTACAAACAAAAATGTGAAGGGGAGAAGATGAGAGTTGAAGAAGAAATTATATTTATTTATCCTCAGTTTTTCAATCACTCTTACTCTTGAATCAAATAGCTATAATTTTTATTTTTTATTTATGAAATTAATCTTATTAATTTCTTATAATAGTAGGACAAGGATGGTTCAACATAGAAGAAGGAACAAAAGAGGATAAGAAATGTTTAAAGAAATATTTTATGTTTGATGAATTATTCAGTTTGTGGAGATTCAATATGTTTTTTGTGATATATTATTTCAAATGTTATTACATACTGAAGAGGGTGGAAATGTGATCTCAAATCCTATAATGAGACTTTTCCCATAAGGGAATTATATGTAGATATTTATCTCCAATAAATAATATGTGCCCAAAAATAGAAAGAATTCCACTTTAGGTTCAAGAATTAAATCATAATATTTTTTCATGTGTTATATTATTTGAAATGTATAGGTCATAAAAAAGGGAATGTATTATGAATCTTTTATCTTTCTTTGTCAGTTTTCTGGGCTCTTTCTCACATGTTTGATGCGTACAAGTGTCATCTGTGTATTATGATTTTTTTGTCTTTCTATGTTGGTTATTTAGGTCTTGCTCACAATTATGTGTATGGTCTATTGATTGGGTTTTTTAATTAATTATATAATGTGCTTTAAACCAAGTCAAGTTTTTTTTAATAGTAATTGTGTCTCTTTTGAAACCCTATTTAGATCTCATTCATAAACTACAAAACATGTATGATTTTTTAAACCATTGAAAGCCATCATATTATCAAACTCAAATTCATCTTGGCCATCATTATGTCTTTTTCCATATTTATCATTAATGCTATGTAACAAAGTCTTATTTTGAGTTTCACCCCACATCATTGATAATGATGTGTTATTAGATCTGTCATATATGATTCCCTCACATGGCATTCTAACATTTTGATATTTATCATAAGTCTAAAGAATATAATTTTATTAATATAACACAAGGTTACTTTCTACATATAACCTCTCTTCAACTTGAAACTAGGGTTTCCCTACATTGTGCCTCTATTCCAAAACAATATTGTAGCCAAACATGCACAACTTCAATAACGGTCATGTTTTCTAACTATTACCTTGACAAAAAAATGTAATTGCAACAATGAAGAATCCCTTACATTAACAAACATTAAATACTAAAATATGCATATGAATGTCCATATAGCCCTTACTAATTCAGTGTAATATGAAGGGGCTAAAAAAGTTCATAGTATAATAAGAACTAGTTAGTAATATTATTTCATATTAAAAATATGAGCTTGGTTCATTTATATTTCAAGTTAGGTTTATAATTAGATTATAAATATTGAGATAAAAATTGATATGATTTCAACATGCATATAAGGGTCACAAAATTAATTATGTCTTGGAATGTGGATTAATAGGTGAGTTATATATCTTGTAAGACCTTGTTAAATTAGTTGAATGATGGTTGGGAACATCATGTGTTATGAAGTTTTATATTTTATAACTTTATTTGACTCAATTCTAAGAATACCTTATTCAATTGGTATGATTAAAAGTTTTCTAAATCTTTATATTGGATAGTATAATAAAAGGACAAACATAAAACCTTAATATTTTGACACTACCTATGGTGTGTCACACAAAATTATATCAATGAAGGGATAAATACACACCAAACATTCCATGGTGTGTTTCATATCCTCCATATAGAACATGATAAAGTCTCTGATGCATACAATACATATTTTCATCGACTGAGAGTCCTATCAATTTAATCCTAGATTTACTACCATTATATGATTCATACAATCATGTTAAATCAAAGACCATGAATTACATTGACATATTTTTTTTAAATAAATATTATTTTACCCCATGCCTGTGATGCATTCTATGCCATGTGGCATGTACCATCTACAAGTTTTATGTGTGTATAGATCATAATGAAATTTAATGGGGCTTCATTATCTACAATGTTCCAATTACTTGTTATATTCCTATTCAAAGGTTGAGTGTGCCAGCCATCATGAAAATGCATTATTATAAAATGGAATAATAATAAGAAAGTGACTATTATAAACACCCCTCTTCTCCCTCTATAAGACAACATCTCTATTTCCTCATTTTAGCATTGCATCTGGGTATAGAGTCACATTGTAACTTTATAGAGCAACATCATCAAATATACAAGGATGTCTATCCACTTTATTAAAGTTAAATAAAAACTAGCAATGTTTACATTATTTAAAATGGTATACATATGATTAAGTATATATACTCATTTATTGTATAACACCCTTTATTATAGTCTATATAATGCCATGCATCTTGATTGTCTGTATAATACCCTTTACATTTTATGTAATGGTCTACTATTGTCCATCTTACTAGATAAAGGATACGATCCAATGAACCATCAGTTTGTATAATGGTTTACTATTTTCCATCTTATTATAGTCTATATAATACCATACAACTTGGTTTGATGTATAATACCCTTTACATTATGTGTAATGTTATACCATTATCCATCTTGATACATAAACTAAAGGAACCAATAAACCATGGGTCTGTATAATGGTCTAATATTGTCCATCTTATTGTAGATTGTATAATATCCTACACCTTGGTTGTTTGTGTAATACCCTTTACATTATGTGTAATGGTCTATTTTTGTCCATCTTGATACATAGAGGAAAAGAAATAATGAACCATGGGTCTATATAATGGTCTATTATTGTCAATATTATTACATTATGTATAATACCCTAAATCTTGGTTGTCTATATAATGCTTTTTATATTATGTGTAATGATCTACTATTATCCATATTGATACATAAAGAAAAGTAACTAATGAACCATTGGTCTGTATAATGTTGTATTATTGTCCATCTTATTATAGTCTATATAATGCCTTGCATCTTACTTGTCTATATAATACCCTTCACATTTTGTATAATGGTGTATTATTTTCCATTTTACTATAAAAAATTAAGAACCAATGAAGTTCCATGTCATTATACTACAATATTTTTGTTTGTTCAGTAATGGAAAGAAATAAAAATAAAATGAAAGGAACCATTGAATTTGTCAAGAGGGAATTGATTGGCATTTTGAGTGTAGATTGTGACTCCAGAAATTAGACTTCAGGTGACATCCCTTCATAGGGTTAGATATCTTTTACTATTTATATTTATTAAATATCCATGTTTTGCTTCTTCCAATCCCACTCCCCCAAATAATTTTGTGGACCAATCTAAAAGTCTTGAATAAATGAATGAAAATGTGGATGAAAACCTTAAAGAATGTGAACTAAGCCATTTTAAGAGTAGGTTAGATGTATGGGAGATATTGGAGGTCTATATTTCACCCTAGATGGAAGTAAAAGTGTTCAAGTACTACTTCCAAAATATAGCTCAACATGGGACTGACCCCAGGCTGTGGGTATCCTATAATGGGGTTAGACATCTATGATTTTTAATGAGGCTATCTCCTTTGATGCATCATTTTAGCTCATTTCCACTATTAAAACCTACTAATGACCAGGGAAAATGGAGAGATAGATAAATTGAAAGGGAAACCTAAGATAACAATGGTGATGCACATAAATGATGATTGATCCACTCTATTTGAGCTCATATTAAACACTAATGGGGCAAGCAAAAGACTAGATCCAGGACTCAAAGTATCTATCATACATTAGTATTTTATGAAGAGGTCCACCAAATGATCAAAAGCTGAGGGAAGTGATGGAGAGGTCTAATGCAAGACACTAACCAGTCAAGGTATCCATATGTGGGCTTTGATCAAAAGATATTTAAACACTAAACATGACCTGCATAACAAGATCAACTAGTAACTACGTGAGATCAGGGCTTGACAAGGGATAGATTTCTTATACATATGCAAATCAAACTAAACATGTATACACTATACTAGAATAATGAAAACTAAAAATAGTCTTGTATTCATCTCAAGAGGTTACAAGCTCAATCTTGATAGAGTCTAGTCATGCCCAAAAGAGGGAATAAAGGGATCATTTTTCAGGCTCCAAAGCCTCTATATATAGAAAAAAGGAAAGAGAGAGAATGGAACATCCATTAGAGAGTGGAGAAGGTATCCTAGTCATCAAGAAACATGATGATAGTTCATTGGTTCCTTTTTTACATGTGCCTTCTTCCAACAAGCTAACTCTTACTTGTTCCAATAATCCTTGAGCTCCTCTCATTAGCTTAGAGATCCCATTAGAAGATAAGGATTTATTCTACATGATGACAAAGTTTATTTGAGTGGAATAAATGATCTTAACTTCTTCTTCAACCACCAGTTCCCCACCTTGGGACCCTAAACCCATTTGACTTGTCCGTGAGGATTAAATCCTTGAATCTAGAAACTGACATATCCATGCCATGAATGGTGATTAGTACCCACTTTATCAATGGTATATCCATGTGGATAGATGAGACAATTTTCATTAATCACATATCTACTCTATGATCTTATTTGGATCATAGGTCTACTCTATACATGAAAAACCAATATAAGATTATTGGTTTTCCTATACTCTTTATATTGATGTAGACATATAGACTACATAGACTTTTTCTAAACTCCCATATTAGGTCTAAAAATACCCATTCTATCTTTGTAGGAACCAAGAACTCATTGTATACACAAGTCCTTCTAAAAATTGGTAAACATAATCATAAAATAAAACTGCAACCCTCAAATCTATGAACTAGAGGTCTGTATTTAGCCTTAATGGTGGTCCCTTTATGTTCTCTATACCTTGGTTGCATCATTGTATCCACTTCATAGTATTTTATCAAGCTCTAATTATGTGTGTGCCCTTTGAAAATATTGCCCTAGTTTGACCTTGGTCATGTGTTTGATCTCCCATCGAAAACCTTGGGTGTGCCTTTATTTAATTGGTCATCAAAATCTAACTCAGCCTATTGACATTTTAACCCATCCATACACAATTGATCCTAATCATTACAATAAAGAAAGATCCATTGATCTTACCCTTGACTTATCAATCTCCATCTGAGTTGGCACCACTTATCAGCCCTACATTTGCACTCAAGATTTGTTATGAATCTGTTTACTTTCATGCTTGTGGCATGTGGTGGCCTATAAGCTCCTTGACCTTTTGACTTGTTCACATGTCATTGATATACTTGGTATGATTAGGCACTAACCATTAGATCTATTAGGACCCACTTTTTAAAATATAATGGCTACTTTACAAGCTCAACATTGGCATTTACACTCTCATATTTAATGTTCACGTGATCGTCATTTGACATTCATGTGATCATCATTTTAAGATCCAACAGATCACTACTAATCTTTATTTTTAAATCTATATGATCATCATTTGATGTTTGCATGATTATCATTGACATTTGTACAAACGTTTTAGGTCTCTTTTTTAGATCCAAATGGTCATTTTACGAAGCTCAAATTTGACATTAGCACAAACATTCCATACTGTAGATTCAAATTTAGAAGCTTAAAACTTGAGATATAAAGCTCACATGTACATGAAACTTTTAGGATATGATCTAGGCACAAATATTTTCATAGTGCTATAATCCTTTAGCTCATCAGGCTTCTTGAGGTGCATTTAAAAAATGCACAAGTGAGCCTATTCGTTCATTCATGTATGACATCTTGGTGATGGTCTAGTCCTTAAACTTGCACAATTTATCTTTTGATCATTCTTTCAAGGTCTTGATGATTTTATAAGGCAAGTGAAACCTAGTTCATGCTCCTGAATGCTCGAACACCATGAAACTTGCTTGGATCCTTCACCTACAAATGCAGTCCTATTCATTGAATATCAATTAGATCACACTTTGAGCTTGCTTAAAGTGTTTTAAAATATTTAAAATATCATGATGCTCTCCTTGAGTCATTTGGTCCTTATTTCCATAGGAACTATACTTAATTTCTTCAAAGCTTGATATGTGGGCCAAAAATGGAAAATAACAGAAATGGGAAAAGGTTAGAAAATAAAGGGGGGAAACTTGAAGGAAAAAAATAAATCAATGAATAAAACCATATCATCTCTAAAAAATGAGAATAAATATCTAAATATTTGTATTTAATGTGTGAGGAAAGAAAAAATATAGGGTCAAATGTGGCTCGAGAATAAAATTGCATCACTGAGAGTATATGAAGGTGTGGCAAGTTCTAGGGTTGTTGCTTTGAAAGCATAACATTATAGAAACTAGGATAAAAGAAAATTTATAGGGAAGAGATCAAAGTGTGGAAAAACTTTGAAATCCATATTGTGAATTTTCTATAATAACTCCTACCATGCTTGTGCTTCTTAACTCCAATGCTAATAACAATGATCATAATTAGTATGTTCCTTTACTATGGTTCATTTCACTATAGTTCTTGACTTTTAAGTTATATATGGTTCATTTCATAGTATTTTTTAACTTTACAGTTATTCTATCTTATACTTATTATAAAATATGAATATGCATGCCTCACAATAAAATGTGTTCTTAATTGGCTAAATCAAGTATGGATGATTTACTAGCACATGCAATATTTAGCATGGATTTTTTACTTTCAAATTTAAGTTATCATATTATAGCTTGTTGGCACTCTTATGGGGTTCATCAATAACAAAATGAAGCCTAAATTGGGTATTATATAAAATGTACAAAATGACACTTCCAATATTTATGTGCCAGGTGATTACATCCTTGATACAAGTCCCATCCTTATTAACTTTACACAAAGGAATTACTTACTAATGGAAACACTTGGTGATGATGTAATTATTGACCAAATTTGACCCCAAGTCAAATTGGTCACCCTTTATAAATCAAAAATTCTCATGGTCTTGTTATGTGGTCATATCATACCTTATATGGAAGCTAGGGTCTTCATTTAACCTTGTTAGCATGGTTTAAGGTTAGTCTAAAGAAGTTAAAGTAAAGTCATATTTTAGTCATTTAGTGATCTATGAGTGTCATAAGGAAATACATCATGGTAAAGTTGTGTCATAGGTTATTATGGGTTTATTAATATCATTTTATGTCTTAAACATCTTTTCATAACATTTCATTAAGTTTTGGAAAGTTTAAGGATCGTTTGCTAACTCTAAGGTGTTGAAAATGAGTGAAAAAGGTGATTTTAGATAATGTTTGTGTTTTTAAAAGTTACCTAAATTAAAAATAAATAAAATAAACCTTAAAATTATCTTGGATCATTTAATTAACTACCACACTTGTCAACATGTCAGATAAAGTCAGATTCTTGGATTTTAATGCTAGTTTGAGGAGTTAGAGGAAGTTGTATGGACCCTTGAAGTCACTTGAAAGAGAAAACAACTTAAAAACCTCATTTTTAATTATAAAGGTTATGAAAAATCTTGGGAAGAAGTTTTGATCTCCACATTTTTAGGAAACTTTCTCTTTCTTTCATCATTCCATTCATAAACTAGTGAAGGTAGAAATCAAATAGATGGTACAAACTGTATAGGTACATTTGGGGGATAATATTTTTGAAAAAATTTGGGACCTATATGGTATTCCAATTTATTTAATTGGTTATTTTATTGTTGTTCTTATATTTATGAACAATCATTAAGATCACAAACTACTTTTTGAGAGCTCAAAACCCCACAAGCTAAGTTTAGAGCAACTCTAGAACAAATTGTGAATTCATGGTTGAATTAAACTAGTTATAATAGGTTATCATGTGTCTATAGATAACTCAAACACATTCACTCACCTTATTGGCATGTGTGGATTTCCTTTTGGCATGAAAAGTGGTTCTTAAATAGTTTAAGATGATTGGCAATTTATTTATGTTTTAAAGGTTCTCCATGTGGTCTGATACATTTGAATAGTTTTAAATTTTCCCCTAATCTCTTCTCAATCCATTCATGTCTTTCTAATCATCCAATTCTTCCATACAAGAATCAATGGTCACTTCTTTCATTCACTTCTTGGGACTATATTCTATGTGTTTGCATTAAGTAGGGTGATTTGAAATAGTTTGTATATGTTTTTCAAGGATTTTGGATTTTATTGTTGATTTTAATATGTTTATATAATTATTATAATGCTCTTGTAGTTATAGTGACCATGTTGCACTCTCCAAAGTTTCAATACTTCTAAGGTTGCTAAATAATCATCTTCAACCACCTGTAGGTCTGCAACATCAATGAAGGTTTATGGTGTCAATGTATCAATAAGGTTTTATATTCTATATAAACAAGGTGATGTTTCATTATGAGAAGGTTCATATACATATAAGGATCTCTAAGGCATCCAAAGGTCAAAATTGAGTTAAAGACCAAGTTAACTGCTTCTAATATGCACCTAAAAACTATGTGCTTTAAGACAATGAACATAGACATTTTGAGGATAATTTAAAAATTATTCTTACTTTTAAATACAATTACAATTGCTCCTAATAATAATTAATGGTTTTAGAGTACCATATAGGCTTGAAAAGGCTTAATTCAAGATCATATACAATCAAGCTTTCAACACAACTACCTACAGTCAATTAAGGTTTTTATTTGAACAAATATATTCATGAACTTGGAGTCTCAAGATAATGAGAGAGTCTTAAAATATCATGAAACATGATGGTAGAGCTTATGAAAAGTTTGGTGTAGTGGAAAAGACCTAATTTAAGACTACATAGTCAATTGTCTAACTATAGCCACATACTGAAGATTTTGGTCTTAAGGCAATGAAATTGATGAAAACACAAGGTTAAAAGCTTGCGATAAGGTATTAAATTACATTAAATAACATTACATGGGTTTTTAATAGGTTTAGTTTTTCAATAAGGGCCCTTAAAGTACTTAAGTAGGTAGTCACAGTCCCAAATATATATACATTGGCAAACACAGACTTATAGGTCTGCATGGATCAATAAATGGTTTTCAAAACTTGAGAGTACATTATATGTGTGATTTATAGGATATAAAATTAATCATGTTTATTAATTCATTAGGGAGTAGAGGAAGTGACCAATAGGGGTCATGTTATATTGTGTACAAATAGCCAATGCATGAAACCTACAACTTGCCTACTCTTGAGAGGTTTGGTTTTGCTCAAAGGGAACTATAGTATCATATGAGGAGAGAAAGGTAAGTTTTGAAGATGGTTTAATATTATTGACATTTTCCAATCACACCCTCAAACTTAAGAAAAGGGAAACAAACACAACTGACTCTATTCAACCTTGGTAGACCTAAGTGCATGAGCAAAACTTGTATGGACAATCAATCCTAAGAAGTGGAGAGATGAATATCAATTGAAGTGAGATGATGAAATTTATATGAATTTATAGGATAATTAATTACATATTCAAATGTTTCATGAGACTTAGACACAATGGGATAACATAGTCATGACCCTGTTTTCAACTTAGCACAGGCCTAGTCACAACATAGTTAGCCCTACTTGCTCATTATAGGAAGTTGTTTGAGATGAGACTTAAATATGTTGAGTAAGTGTTAACATCACCATACAGAGTATCAAACCTATCTTTAATTAAAAAAACATCCCCTATTCAGTCCTAGTATACTTAAGCACATACATAGGCCCATAGGCAGTCTTAAAGAGAAATGAAGTTAGTTAGAGTTAAGATAAATCTGAGACTATAGGGAGATATGAGAGACTATAATGTTTGAATATGATTGAAATAACATGAACATAATACATCAAAATCTCAATCTAAGAATGGAAGCATTGGTAGACTCTGCTCAGTCCTAATAGACCTATTGCATACTCAGGCCTACTAGTCAGACCTAGAGAGATGATGGATAGTGAAGTCAAGTTAGTTGAGTTGAGACTTGGATACTTGAGGAGATTATAAGGGACTTAAAAAAAATTCCATAGAATCTTAGAGTCTTGATAGAGATAAAAAAGAATGAAAATAGTCAATTAGAGTCACACAGTCAGTTTGGATTGCAAAAAATAGGCCTAGATCAATAAGGATGTAAGGAGTTTGGTGAAAGGAAGCTTGTTTCCTTGATAAATTTGCAAAATTTTGTTTTAAGTTTAAATTTTATATCATATTATGATGTACTTTAGTAAGACACCTTTTGTATCTTGTAAACTTTTCTTTATGAAAGGAAACTTTTTTCCTTGAAAAATTCATGGAATTGTGCTTTAAGGTTAAATTGTATATCTTATTCACTCTTTGTGTTAGGTTTAATAGGATTTTGCAAGTATTTTCCCCGGACTTGAGCCATCTGGTGTTGATCTTCTTTTAGTAAGAATAGGCACTTATCTTATTTAAAATAGTTTAACAGCTATAACATGTTAAAGATTTGTTATCATGTGAATAACATGATATGATGTTGAATGACATTTTTTCTTGATTCTAACTACTTTTTACTTCATTCTTATTCTCTCATCAATGATGCATCCCAAAAAAATTTGTGCCTAGAGCCTTGTAGATGCATCATTGCTCAAAGTGCCCTGGAGCATGAATATTTCAAATATCTAGGTTTTGTTCCTTGAATTACCTATTTATATTTAATCTATTCATTAAGATTGTTGGATAATTGTATTGTAGGTTCTTTTCACTAGTGGGTTGTGTTTAGATATTGGTATAGTAGATAGACATGTATGAGTATCAAGATTGATTTTCATGTTTTTATTTTATACCACCTTTGTTAAGGATTTTCACACTGGGTATAAATGATTTGGTATGTTTGGTTTATTATTTCTCAACCCCTAAAGAGGGTAGAGTATAACTTTATCCATAAAATAGATTGCTTTGGATTAGCAATAAAATACAACATATGATGTTTTTTGTTGTCCTTACTATGGGATGGAAGCTTTTACATGATCAAATTTATGAGATGAAAATGTTGTGTCTTATAGAATGCTTTGTGATCATTTGCATAATGATTTCAATGTTTAATATAGGATTTATTTTTTATTGCCTTATCAAGAGTATTATCTATAATATATTTGTGAAAATACCTTTGTTTTATTACATACTCAATCAGGACGATGGATTTCTCATTTTTAAGTGATATAGTATTTTCAACATTGAAGGTTAAAAACTATATTAAATTATAAACATGAGATTAATATTAAAATAGTGTTCCTTAAACTAGGGCATGAACTTGCTTGTAAATTAAATTTTATCACAAAGATGTCACCTACGAGAACTTTTAGCCATCACTTAGATTGTTGTTTATGGAGTTTGTTTTTGAATTGGGAGGTGCACAGAGGTGATTTATGAATAGCAAGAGGATCATGGAAATGTTGGGATTTTAAATCAAACAAAAAATCAAGCCTCTACATCCATGAATTATTATTGAGCTCTAATAGCCTTTATTCTAACAACGTATGATCATTCTAACTTGGGTTGTAGGATACACATTAGTGAAAGTTAGTTTAGACTGTGGAGACTTATTTGCTTCAAAATGATTTTTTATATTGAGTGTTATACTATTATACACACAAAGCTTATTTGGATCTAGAAATATCCATCCATATCTCATGCCAACCTCCAATTTCATAGTATTTGATGTTTTTTCTTTCTTTTTATAAATTCAGTAGCAGCACAGATAGAGATACTCTAGAGAAAGTATAAAAGAATGAAATATTTTTTTATCACAATAGATTTCCCTCTTTGAGTTTTATTATTGATATTATTTCCATGAAACTTCATATTTTTAATCAAGAAATCTATATCATTGACAATATTTTGAAATGTGAAATTGGGCATTTAAGCTTTTTTGCAATGATGAAGTATGTACGGAACTTCCACTATTTCAGGGTCTGGTGCAAATGATATGAAGCTACTCATTTATATGCTTTAGAAGGGGTGATAAGGATCAAATATTTTGAGATAATAACATTTTAATTTATATTTTTTAATTAATTACTTCTTTGAGGGAATATTTTATATTCTTGACGAACAAGCAATTTGATTTCAAATGATGGGCTTTGTAACTCTTAGCATCTAAAAAATGAAATCTCAAATTTTAGTCTATATGCCCTAATTTCCATTATTTTTATCATGAGATTTTTTGGGTATAGTTACTTGATGACATACCTTTAATAGTTTATCTTTCAAATTTTTGGCTTTGTTTACTTTTTCATTTATTTTCTTTAAATATTGCAAATATTATTTTTTCAAATTGGATATTGGAACAACAAAGTTTCTTCCATAGCTCAGGGCTTTAGTTTAATAATAAGATGTTATTTCACAACTTCATAAACAATTTCTATGTTAGTGCATTAGATTATTTTCATGGAGACTTGGCTTTACGGGGCACCCTACCCAGTGATCTCCCATTATGTATTATTATTTTTTCTTTGGAAAGGGCTCAATGTAATTAGGTTTAGGATTTTCAATGCCTTTTTCCTCAGGTTATATTTCTTTTCATCACATAATGTATCTTGTCTCCTGATGATGGATTGTATCTTTAGGCCAGGTATCTTTAGAAGTATTTATAATAACTTCTTTTCAACTAGTTTTATGAGTTTTTATCTTTTGGTAATTTCCATGTCATATGCCATTAGAAAATGAAATGTTATAGTTTATGAATTTTATCATGTTGTTATTTTGTATAATCTATAAGAGTGAACTCCCTAATTATATCTAAATTATCCTAATTAATTTGTCTCCAAAGTTACAATCTATTTTTGCACCTATTGATGCAGTCACAACATAGTCATTTTCCAATATATACATTTTGTATCTCCAATTTCTTGAAGGATTGATACCATTATTAACTTATTTTTTGGTGGTACATGTGATTACCAATGTCAACAGGTTCTTGTATATGTGAAAGAGAATGATAAAAACTATTATGTGAGGTCATGAGATGTCCTTGCTTGTACATGAAATTGAGAACAATTATGATGCTAGCAGATGGTTGAAGGCAGGTGTTGTGAGTAATTAAAATACTCTTTATCATTAGAGTTATCTTGAACTTAAAATTACAATCTAAAATTTAATTATTTTTTTTATTATACAGTAGCCACCTATTCCATGTAAGTAGTGGATCTAGAAGTAGGTGATGAGCATGTTAATGTTAGATTAGTTGTGCTTGTCATGTGTTTTTATTATTTGAAACCACTACACTTGTGCCTTTTCAACATTTTTAATTTTATTCTAGTGATTATTTCTTTGGGTTATGTCAAAGTTGAATTTATTCAAAAAAAGCCTTTCAGATTAAGGATTCCATCTCATTATGCACACAAATTCAGGGTTAGTGATGCACTCTTGATATTCAAAGCAAGTAGATGCATATCTATCATTTGAAGTTACAATCAATTTTTTAAACCCATCGATGCAGTCACAACATAGACATTTTCTTATATCTACATTTAGCATCTAAAATTGCTTTAGTGCTTGATACCATTACTAATTTCTCTTTTCCTTTAACATGTGATTATGTGTTTTAAATGTTTTAAACATGTTCTTGTTTATTTGAAGAGAATGATAGAAAATGTCATGCAAAGTCTTGAGATGTTCAATCTACTTGTACTTAAAATATTGATCATAATTAGGGTAATAATAAATAGTTCAAGGCAACTACTAAGAGTAATTAATAATTTCTCTTATCACTTATCTTAAAATTTGAATTACTTAAAAATTTATTTAGTTTTGTTGTTATATAGTAGCCACATATTCCATGTTAGTAGTGAACTAAAAATGCTTAGAGGTGATGAGCATGTGTATGTTAGATCATTAGATTAGTTGGCTTGTCATGTGTTTGAATTGTGTGTAAATATTACAATTACACCTTTGAACATTTTTAATTTTTTCCAGTAGTCGTTTCATTGGGTTATGTCAAAGTTGAATTTATTTGAAAATGTCTTATGAATAAAGGACTCCATTTCCTTATGCACACAAATTCAGAGTTAATGATGTAGATTTGATATTCAAAGCAAGAAGCATATCTATCTTGTATCTAAAGTTGCAATCTATTTTTGCACATTTGTTTTCAATATAAAGTGTAAATAATATATTATCAAAATAGCAACTAGTCTCATAATTACATCAAGATTCATGCAACCATCTTTCTTACTTAAATAACAAGTAATAAAATTTTCCCAAATACATGCTTATACTTTTTTTAGTTTTCTAGTCCCAACTTAGCATACTTTCCAAAAAGAGTATGCATGATTTTTGTTGGATCTTGATTTTATTATGTATGTTTTTTGAACACATAAGCTTACATGAATGTATACTATTTGTATGCATCCACGCTTAGATTTATACTTTATATATGCATGCATATCTTTTTTCTGCATGTATTCATACATGTCTACTTTTTGCATGTAATCACGCGTGTCTATTTTTTATTTTACATGTCTATTTCTTGTATGCGATCATAACATATAATCTTTGTAAAGATATAATTAATTTATATTTATATATATATATATAATGAATTATCATTATTATTGGGGTTCTCATCAATATCTCCTATTTATGCATGTCAATACTCAATACTCTCCAGTTTCTTTTCGATGTGGGATTATCCAAAGTTTTCCAATCAATCCATTGTTGCATTGCTTTATTTTTAGTAGTGCTTGAATGAGATGTCAAAACTAATTTCATTTCCACATCTTTCAGATAATTTGTAATTTTCCAGTGATGTTGACTTGAATTTTTCATACATTATGTTATTATTGTAAAATCCCCTTCAACTTCAAGATTCTTTATTTTTAAGTGAAGCACCAACCTAATCCTTTCCACCATGCCTTCACCCTCTACCATATTGTTAGTTTCAAAACTAACTAAAAAACCTTTGAAAACCCAAACTTATGCATTGTTATTTCTAATCAAACACCATGCACCAACTTACCCTAGATTTCTTTTAAAATCACCTTCAAAATTAATCTTTAATTAGTTTTATTTTGGAGGAGTCCACTTGTTATTTGACCTATTGCCTTTATTTTTGATTTGTCTCTTCTTATTAGGTCAGCACAATTTTGTAAGGCTAAGTGCTCTTGTGGCACCAGATCACCATTTTCACTAATTCTCAAGGAGTTAAAAGTTTCCTCTATATTTTCACATAAAATATTGAGAACCTCTTCACAAGGTTTTGAGACATTATATAATATTATTTTATTACTTTCCACCCATGTTGCCCAGGATGTCATAATTGAAGCCATATTCTATATGGTCTTGACTGCCTATGAATTGGTTATATAACCTAGTATTACACTACACTTTGAAACTCCTTTTGAAAGACCCACTTCATTTGGGACCTACAACCATACCTTGACATAGCTCTTGGGAAAGCTGACAATTAAGAAGTAAATGATTTCCATCTTCCTCTTCCTTGTACATGATGAACATTGAGGAGCCTTGAAAACCTCTTCTCTTAAGCTAATCCCCTATTTGTTCTTACCACGTACTATTATCCATAAGAACACTTTAGCCTTGGGCCATGCCTTAGACTCCCATACTCTCTACTAGAGATTTAAATTTTGGGCTAATTGATTGGCCAAAGACAAATACACTTCCTTCATTGAGTAGTCTCCTTTACCGTTAATATTCCATAGAAGTTGGCTCTTCATCTATGAATATGTTAGTTTGTAATTCTCCATTATTTTTTCTAAATCTACCATTTCCTCATTGAAAGGAACATATAATAGTCTTAATCTTTTTTATTTCCTTTTTTTGACACCCTTTTCCTCAAAGGTATCCAAATAATTATCCACTTTATTTCCCCAATCTCTTGGCCTCAAAGGTATCCAAATAATTATCCACTTTTTTTTACACCCTTTTCCTTGAGTTAAGGCTCTTCCCAAAATATATTTCTCTGATCATCAACAATTTTCCAAAAAAACTGTCTTAATTCCACTTCCCTGGAGGCACAAATATTTTTCCAAATAGTTGATCCTTATGGAGGTTTAAGGATAGTGAAAATTATTTTCCAATTTATAGAATCCAAATATTTACTCTAGTAGACTCAATATATGTCCTCCATGATAATTTAGCACTCAATGCCTTGTTATTCATACTACTATTCCTGATTCATGCTCCTACTAACTCTTATGGAAAATAGATGTTTTACCAAAGTCTTAGAGGGAATTTCCTCTGATTACTAATCCCTTACCAAAATAATTTATGAATAACCTTATCTATTTCCTTTATTATCTTACTTTGAGCTTTGATGACTGAGAACCGATAAATATACAATGACTGAAGAACTAATTAAACCATAGTTAGTCTACCCCTTGCCAAAATCACTTTTCCTTTCCATCCTATTGAATTTATTTTGAATTTACTCAGTATTTCTTCCCATAGGGAGGCTATTTCCCTTATTTTGAATCGGGGAAGACCCAAATAATTATATGGAAGGGAAGCCTTTTCAAAACCTAAAATGTGAGAGAAGCATAATTGTAGTTTTCCCAAGATATTGATGAAAAAGTCTCTAGATTTTATTTTATTGATATGTTATCCTAATAATAATTCATAGATTTTGAGAATCACCTTAACATTTTTACACTCTGATAGGGAAGGAAATATGAAAAACATGGTGGCATCAACAAACTACTTATGAGAAGTCACTTTCCTTAGTTCACTAGCCTTAAGTCCTTTAATTTGATTTCCACCCAACTCCTCCTTAAGAGTTATACCCAAATCCTATACCAAAATGATATAAAGGTATGAATATAATGGGTCACCTTGCCTAAGGCTATTGGAAGACTGGAAAAACCCCTAAGATGAGCCATTCACAAGTACATAAACATAGGATCAAAATAACATTCCTTGGCCCATGGTCTCCACTATTCTGTAAAATCAAATTGATCCAAAATCTTATGAAGAAAGGCCTAATTTACTTTGTCGTAAGGTTAAAAAAATCATATTTTAAAAGGATGTATTTCCTTTTTCCCATATGTAGAGAAATTATAATCTCATTTAGTACTGTAATCCCATCTAAAATTTGCTTATGTTTTACAAAATTACCTTGTTCCTGACAGATAATCACCGGTAATAGTACATTTAACCTTTTATCCAAAAATTTAGATATTATTTTATAGGTATTATTACATAACGATACAAGATAATTTTTTTTTAACTAATTTTGCATCCTCATATTTGGGAATAAGAGCTAAGTTTTTTCAAAGAGAATCTTGCCTGAGGCCCTAGATTCCTCTATCACCATTATGGTGTCAGTCTAAACAAGATCCCAACAAAATTGAAAGAAGAAAGTAGGAAATCCATTTGGGCTTGGCACACTATCATATTAATTTCAAAAATGACTTTATTCATTTGTTCTTTGGTTAATAAACAAATAAGGGCCTCATTTTGACTAGGGTTGATAAGATGAGGCATGATATCTAAAATTACCTATTGGGATTCCTCCCAATCAACTATTTTTTCAAGAAGTAGATCTTTAAAGTAATGAACAATATCCATGTTAATTTCCTCTAGGTTGACCAAAAAATCTCCTTGAAAAGTTTCAATGCTAGTGACTTGTTTTTTGGTCTTCGTATCATAGTATAAAAACGAAAGAACTTTACATTTTTGTCTCCATCCATAAGCTAATTGATTTGTAACCTCTATTTTCAAAATATTTCTTCTTTAATATATATGTCAATCAACTCCTCTTTATCCTTTAATTCCAAATATTTATTTTCTTCATTTAATCCTAATTTTTGAACTTCATCCTAAATTTGGAGGGCTCTATTTTTAGTTTGTGATTTTTTTTTAAAGATATTTTTTTTTTTAAATTTCCTCATTCTACCTCTTAATTTTGGTTTAATGTAATGTAACTTTCTAGCTAGTTTGAACATGCAAGAGCCTTGGATATTTTCATATTCCTTCCACCATTCCTCCATCTTATCCCCTAGGTTTGGGTGACCTAGCCACATTTTTCAAAAATAAATGGGCTCTTTTTAGGTGAGATATCTTAATAAATGTCTAGTTTGATAAGCCAATGATTTGAGCCCCCAACTTGAAGGAACTTTGAGTTAAGGAGAAAACCTCTTTCTAACCAATCCATAGACCTAATAAGTAGTCTAATCTTTCTTCTATGTGTTCTCCTCCCATTCTCTTATTATTCCATGTCATAAAGCCATAAGAGGGGTGAATTTCAAAATGGCTCCCCCTAGCTATAAACTCCTACAAGGGCTCACAATCTCTCTCCCATAAAATAACCTCCACTTTTTCTTAGGAGTAAGCATGGAATTAAAATCACCACTAAAAATTTGTTGAAAGTGACCAAAGGACTGACTATTTGCTCTTAACTCATTGACTACCCACATTTTGTCATCATTTTGATGGGGACCATAGTAATTATACAACATAAAGGAAGTAGGAGATGAAATAATTTTTACCTTGCAAGAGATCCAATATTTTGTTACTAATGGTCTTGTGCATGTTACTTCTTTTGGGTTCCAAACCATTGCCAATCCTTTCAACTACACTTATAAAGTTGGCTCTATAATTTTCTCAGCATCCTTACAATGTTTTCCTCAATTTTTTTTTTTTTTGCAACATGATATTTAGTTTAACTCTACCTATCAAACCCTTTAAAATTCTTAGTTTAGAGGGGAAATACATACCCCTTATATTCCAATAAATAACTAACATTAAAAAACTTTTCTCTTCTTATTTCTCTTTTTGACCACCTCCTCTAAGATAGGTTGGGATCCATTCAACACCTCTGCCATAGTTTCATTCTAAATCTTGATTACCTTCAGTTTTATATCCCTTTTATTCTTTCCTAAATTAAGGATTTTCCTTTCACTAGAGAATTGTATAATTGATTTGTAGCCTTCTACATGGCATTCTTCCAACTCTAGGTCACTACCTAATGTTTCTTTCAATCTTTTGTGTTTTATCTATATTCTCCCCTAATTTTTATATTGAGCTTCTATTGGGTTTCCTTTCTTTAAAATTGTCTTCCTACCTATGAGTTAATCACTTTCCCCTATTCCTTCCTGAGGGGTGGCCTCATTTCATGACAAGGATCTTTTGTAAGATCTTTTTGTGGACCATCTGGTTGCCTATTTCTCCATGTGCTCTTTTCCTCTACATTGATTTCAATATTCATTTTGAATCTATAAATTTTGAGAATTTATTTCTCCTCTTGAGTATCGATTATTATGAAAGAGTTGATATTTTTTGGTACCTCTGGTTATTTCTTTGTTTTTTTTAATGATCTTCTTCCTCCTTGTTGGTTGTTTCATTCACCTTAACCCATCTTTTGGTTTTTTTTTTTTTAATGCTTCTATAACCCTTGATCCTTAGTATGACCACTTTGACTGGCTTGAGTCTAGGGCAAAGGATTTTCAAGTTCACCTAGGACTCCCTATCCAGCTTCCCATATTCATGGCATCCTCTGCATTTGAAATAAATGCATTCATATTCAATAGTCTTCTCCCACACCAAATCTCTAGCTTTAAGTGTTATGCTTTTTGGAAGGGGTTGATATAGCTTAAGATCTATATAGAGTTGTGCAAAATTTGAAGCTCCATTGATTATTTAGACCCTTTTGATGTGAATATGAATCCTCCCATCAAGTTCATCATTGATTTCAATACATACTCCAATAAAAATTATTGGGTAAAACATACAGATGAATCTAAAAAGGAGCCTGGATGTCATTTCCTTTATATGTAGAAAACTTAGATGCTAATGTTTCTTGAGTAGACCACCGTTACTAAAGAACCATGAGCCTCCTTGAATTTTTTTCATGATTTCCCTTCATTTGCAAAAACTATTAAGTATCATTCGAGACAAGTTTTAATCTCATACTCTCCAAGCATTTTATAGTTCTTCTTGGCATAGATGAACATATCTTCCACTAATATTTGCATGCCTAAGAAAAAACATATAAATCCTTTTTTAGCCAATTTATGTCTATTATCATCAAATTTTTTTAGGTCAAACTCCAATATTAAGCTATCTTCTCTTGTTTCCAATATTTCTTAACTCATTTATTATCTTCTCTTGCATCTTACCCCCCTTCCTTGGTTTCATTACTTTCATTACCTATGTACCTTTATAGGATTCAATGATAAGATCCCTATAATATCCTCCTAAAAAATGTAGGTTTTTTGAATCTCTCATTCAGATCCTAGTAGAGCTAAAATATTTCTCTCACTTTTTTTGTATATATCTAATATGATACTCTATCTATTTTTACACCTACTAATGTAATGGAAACATAGACATTTTTCTATATCTAATTTTGTATCTCCAATTCTTTGAGGGCTTGATGCCATTATTAATTTTTATTTTGATGTCATGTATTGTCTTTAAATGTTGATACATTCTTGTATATGTGAAGAGAATGATATCAAATGTCATGTGAGGTTTTGAGATGTCCTTACTTATACAAAAAGAATTGAGCACAAAAAGGACAATGATAGATAGTTGAAGGAAAGTGGCTTATATCGACTTAAGCTATCTTGAGATTCAAATTATAACTTCAAATTTTATTATCTTTGGTTGTCATGTAGTATTCAACTATTATATGGTAGTAGTGAACCAAAAATGCTTGGGAAATCTTGTGGGCATTTTAATTTTAAATCAGTTGTGCTCATTGTGTGTTTAAATTAAAATATTCTTTTTATCAATAAAGGTATCATGAGCTTTGAATTATAAATTTATTTTTTTTATTTTTTTTATTATACACTAACCACATATTCCTTATTAGTAGTGAACCCAAAGTGTTAGGGGGAGTTGATGAGTATTTTAATGTTAGATTCATTGTGTTTCAACAATTCTAATTTTTTCTAGTGGTAGTTTCTTTTAGTTGGTAAAGTTGACTTTTATTGAAAAAAAAATTGGATAAAAGATTCCATCTCTTTATACACTCAAATAAATAATTAGTTATACAATTTTAATATTCAAAAAAATTAAAAATATATCAATTTTTCAACTATAATTTATATTAATGTTTTTCATTTTTCTATATAATAATTTTGATCATTTTGACATTAAGAACATCTCAACCCTGCATCTAAAGTCTGACATCTTAACATGCACAAAATTATTTATAAATTTTTTAATAAACCTCTCTATTCAAAAATGATTTCCTCCCAAAAAGATGATCTCTATAATGTGAGAGTTTAATATTTTTTTTACAAAACTTATTTATCCTATTATGCTTCTTAAGATTGAATTTATCTATCATTATCATTAAAAATATACTTCATTATCATTAACAATATACTTATGTCACTATTAACAATATATTTATATCACTAGGATTATAATTCAAAATCTCAATTCACCAAGTCCATCATCCAAAGTATATTCTTTGGCAAGCACATTTAGAGTCCAACTTGCAAGATAAATAGTTTGGCATGCAATGCATAAATTTTATAGTTTTATCTTGGAAGATGAGGATGACTAATCTTTGTATTTAATATTAATTTTTAATAGCCTCCCAAAAATATGATCTCTATATTCTGTGAGTTTAGTCATGTCACCAATTTTTTCTACAAAACTTCTTTATCCTAAAATGCTTCTCAATATTAACTTTCTCTATCATTATTATTAACAATATACTTATGCCATTACTAACAATATACTTATACCATTAAGATTATAATTCAAATTCTCAATCCACCAAGTCCATCATCCAATGTATATTATTTACAAGTACATTTAGAGTCCATCTACTAGGAAAAATATTTTGGCATGTGATGTATATATTTTATAGTTTTATCTTGGAAGATGAGGATGACTACTCTTTGTATTTAATATCGATTGAGACATTTTAAGTATCCAATTTTTTTTATGAAATAGAATTTATATTATTAATATAAATATATTAATGTACAATATTATTCACACAAAAAATGTAGGAGTATAAGGCACGCTCCAAAGACAACTAAGGTAATGCTTAAGAATAGAAAGCAAAAAATCACACAAGCAACAACCCAACTAAACCTAGCTTAAAAGAAGCCCAATAAATAAAAAATAATATTTGATCTTTCTAAATTTTATTTCTTCATTAATCGTAAACATATATATATATATACACACACACACACACACACACACACACATACATCTATAATATTTGATCTTTCTAAATTTTATTTCTTCATTAATCGTAAACATCTATACACACACACACACACACACACACACACACACACACACACACACACACACACACACACACACACACACACACACACACACACACACACACACACACACACACACACACACACACACACACACACACACATATACACATATACATATACATATATATATACATATATACATATACACATATACATATACATACATACATATACATACATACATATACATACATATATATACATATATACATACATATATACATACATACATACATACATACATATATATATGTATATGTATATATAAAATTTGTAATAAGTCTTATTAATAAGTTTAAATGATCTCAACTAAAAGCATAATTAGTAGGCCTAAAATATGCAATAAATGTTTTAATAAATTTATAATAAAATTTAAAATAAAAAAATAAAATTTTAATAAAATTCAAAATAAAAAAATAAATTTATAATAAAAATTAAAATAATTTTAAAAATTATATTTAAAAACTTTTTGAGTGGAAAGACACAACATATATTTTCAATTATGTGGAGAGGCATAACTTAAAATTGTAGTTAAGGTGGGTGTGATAAGAGTGGGTATAATATTGCGAGATGTCAATTAAAATGATTGATTTTAATTCTAACTTATATGTAATCATTATAAGATAATTTCTACTTTAAATTTGATGTTTATTTAATCATCATGTACGAATCTTTCTATTTACTTAAAAAATTGTGTGTGTGTGTGTGTGTGTGTGTGTGTGTGTGTGTGTGTGTTCAAATTTAATAAAATGATGCAATTAAATTGAGGCTCTCTCTTATTATTTAATGAAAACTTCTTACTATTTAATAAAAATTGTAGAAAAAATGATGAAATTTTTAATTAGTATAATATATAATAAATTTAAAATAAATTATTTGTATTTAATATATTTTTGACCTTTTAAATAAATATAATGGAAATTTCTATACTAGTTTAAGCATTCATATGAATAAATGTTTTGAAAGTTCAATTATTTTATATTTCATAAGAATAATGTAGTGTAGTTATATTAATTACTTAGAGAGACATGTTAAAAATGTTTTCACACTTACTACTTAAGATTTCTTTATTGAATATTTTTTTTAATTTAATAAGTTATGTTGACTAATTATTTTATTCATTGTTAATACCATTTTTGGTTGTTGATATAGTTTTACTAAGAGTTAATTCTAAATTAATTATGGCTATGACTAACCAATTATAATTTATAGAATACATATTTTCAAAGATAGTTCCAATGCCTTTAGTTTAAACTTTGTTAATTTTAAATATTAACTTGATAAACAATACTTTTATTCTTTTTATCGGTTGATATGTGACTAATTTTTATTTATTTATGTTTGAAATAATATAATTTAATAAAACCTTTATATTTTTTATTATCATTAATGGTATTTTGAAATGATTTTTTCTTGTGGGAAGAGGATTTTGCTAAGGAGACCCTTTGTTCCCATACCTTTTAATAATAATGGCTAAAAATTTGGGAAGAATATTTAAAAAATCTATATCTATGGGAAAAATAAAAGGAATCAAAGTGGCCCCAAATACCACCTCAATTATGCACTAACAATTTGTGGATGATACTCTACTAATGGGTGAAGCCTCTATGGTGGAAGCTAAGATATTTACGAAAATCCTCAAAAATTATGAGGTGATTTTTTGTCAACATGTTAATTTATTAAATATCTCCCTTTTCTTCATCAACACTCCAAAAAGCCTCCAAAAGAATGTCTCTAAAATTCTAGGTTTCCAAAAAATTAATCTCCCATTTTCCTACCTGGGACTACCCCTATTTAGTGCAAAGTGAAAGCTTAATTATGGAATCCTCTTGAAAAAATATAGAAGAATCTAGTAGGATGGAAAGGTAGACTCATATCTTAGGAAAGAAAAATCCAACTCCTAAAAACTTCATTACAAAGTATACTGGTCTAATTCATGTCCCTTTTTAGCATTCATGGCAAAATAGCTAATAAAGTAGAACAATTTCAAAAAAAACTTTCTCTAAAAGGGCACCAAAGATAAATTTAGATTCCCCATCTTTGCCTAGGACAAACTCTATCTCCATAATGGAAAAGGAGGCCTAGGCCTACAAAGGGTGAAAAAGACGAACCAACCTTTAATAGCAAAACAAGGATGGAAAGTTCTAAAAGAAGACAACCAATAGACCAAGATCATAAAATCTAAATATCTTGAGGTTATGGAGGGAGAAGGCTTCTTAATGAAATAAAGCCTAGATAAAGGCTCAACATTTTATACAGTCCTCTCAAACAACAAAAGCCTCCTTAAAAAAGATAGCTAATGGAATGTGGGAGATGGTAACAAAGTCAATTTAGAGGATGATCTATGGTTGTTTGAGTATCCTCTAGCCTCTAAACCTCTTTGTATTAAACTCAAACTTAATTTTAAGGAGGATATTGGCACTAAAGTGCAATATTATTGGGAGGAGACCAATGGCATGAAGAGTTAGAAATCACTACATAAGGAAGAATTTAGGATGCAACTTCCCAATTTATTCATGACCTCAACCTTAAGCTCCAACACACTCACATTATCCTATTCCCTAAAGAAGATGAAATCATTTCGGCCATGAATACTAATGGAATTTTATCGATTAAGATAGGTTACTTGGTTAATCTAGAATAGGTGAAGGACATGTTGAACTGGCGAGACCTATGGATCAATAATCTCATGCCCAAGATCAATAGTTTTTTATGGTTGGATACCCAAAATAAGATTCTCTTTATAAACAACTTGGTCAAGCGGGGTCTTATCTTCACTAGTAGGTGTGTCCTTTATAAGTGCAATGAAGATTTGGTCCCTCACTTATTCCTTGAGTGTGTTTTTTCTCATGAAAATTTTTACTTCTTATTGCATAAATTCAAGATTTCCTGGGTTAAGCCTAACTCTATCTTGATCTCATTTTTCAATGGAAAGCCCCTTGGTATTTCCCCTAGTTTTCCTTTGGTTCTCAACCCTATCACCATCTTTGGGGCATCTGGAAGTGCACTAATTCTTGAATTTTCAAAAATAAGGAGGCTTTCCTACCTACAAATACCCAAAGGATTTTTTTTCTACCAGTAAAGAAAATTGGGAATTATTCTCTCCTAAAATTAGGGTTCCTCTATCCATCCCTATAGCCCCCTTCTTCTCCAACTAGAAGTTCTCAGCCTTGAAGTGCATCCAGTCCTAAAAGGTGGATAGATCATAGGTGAAATGGACCAAATAATCCACACTTTGGATTAAACTAAACTTTGATGGAGTTTCCAAAGGAAACCTAGGTCCAATCGATAGAGGAGGTTTATCAGGGATGTTGAAGGTTCTATATTAGCAACCTAAATTGGCCCCTAGGAGTTCAAACTAACCATGTTGTTAAAGCCTCAATGACTCTTTAAGGTATCAAATTTATAATGAGCATGAGAATTGATTACCTTGCAGTAGAAGGGGACTCTTTAAACATCATAAACTACTTATTGGGCAAAACTAAACTATTGTAGTCCATCCTAAAATAAATGTAAGATGTTACAAAAATCCTTCAATAATTCAAGGACTTCTTAATTTATCACATTTATAGAGAAGGAAATAAAGGGGTAGATAATATGGAAAATATTAGTGTTCACACTTTATCTTTTCACCATTAGATAAATATTAAAGATTTGATAAGTTATGTAATCATAATTATTGGGAATGACATGGCTAGTTTCACTATCCCCACAAGGGAGTGTAACCTAACAATGACCAGGTAATAAATGACATATCTCACAATACATGGAATTGCAAGTAATGATAACAACACTCATTACAAGGCAATGATGGAAATAATCTTGAAGTGTGGGAGAAAAACATTTCTTTCACTATTAACTCTATGGCCACATCATTATATACCCATCTGAAGCCTGTTAAAAATTTGAACTATAACAAGCTCCTGAGGAACAAAAATAAACTAGTCATGGGAGGAGACTACAATAAAATCAAACCCATATCCTACTATGAAGCCAAAGAAGACCCAATTGTGTGGAGTAAACTATCAAAAGGGGGGCTTAAAAATTTTCATGGTAAGGATTATTGGCTCTGATTTCACCATATCCAAGTATTTTATAATGGGATGGGAGGAAAGAGTGGTTATAATGAGAGTACTATAGATTACAATCATAGAGGAATTCATCAGTGAATTTACAAGAATGGATTGTGAGGGTGTTAAGGCCTTTAAGGACAAAAATTAAAATAGGATCTCATGAAGTTTTTTTTCAAGATGGATGAGCCTGTCACTCCAAAATAGAAAGGGTATCCCAGAGCAAAGCTGTTGAGAAAATGGCTTGAAATATGTCTCCAAATTATGAGATACATCACTTTAGAGGGTAAGTAAAAATCAATTTTATCTCACCATTTCTTGTTAATGAACCATTTTAAATGCCACAAAATTAGCCTACCCTTTTTTCTTTTAAAATCCCTAGAATCCACCATCATAACTTTCAAGTTGAACCCCAACTATGTCTTACTACATCAAGGTCTCATTTTCCTAATAGTTAAGAGGGGTGAGCCAAAGTGGGGTAAATAAGTGATTGAATCCATTGATGTGTATAGTATAGAATAAGAGTCAAAGGAGTGTGATGACAAAGGAAATGAAACCCAAAAGGAGGAGGCCCTAACTAAACCCATGAAAGAGGAAGACACTGATAGATCTAATCTTATTACTAACATGGGCAAAAAATGAAAGGTGTCAAAGAAAATAAAGTCCTAGATTCCCATAACCTAAAGAGAAATAAAATATGGTAATTGGAATGAACTTGGAAGATATGAATACCAAACTAGAAATTTAATAGCTTCCATGTACCAAAATGATTGAAGAAATTGATAAGTTAAAGTCACAGTTGATGCTCATCCAACATGAAGGATCGAGCCTTCACGAGGGAGAAGTTGAAGGAAAATTGAAGGATATAATGAGGGAGGGAGAAGTTGGGGAGGTGGGGGGGTTAACCCTACCAAAAATAGGAAATATGAAAATAAAGTTGAAGAGAAACAAGAACATGTTAAGAAAAAACCAAAGAAAGTGGCTAATAAAACCCAGATCACTTGAATAAAAATGTAACTAAATACTTCACTCAAAGACTAAGAAAGAGAACTCGTGGCTTCACCAAAAAATAAGGAAACAAGAAGAAAGAAAGAGACTAGTCATCTACTCTAACTCAGAGGAGTCTTACCATTAAGACTATGTTTTTAGTTAGTTATGTTCTTACTTCTTGTGGTTATTTCTTTTTTATGATACTTAGTGGACTCTTCCTGATAGTTTAATGTATTTTTCACTAAATATGCCCATGCTATGTATTTACCCATAGGGATCTTATTTTATATTTGTTTTTCTTACTTCTTATTAAACATCTTTCAAATTTTATATGGGTATAAGACCCTATAATCCTATTTTTTAACCTCATCAAATGAAAAAATAATTTAATAAAATAAAAAATCCTTGCACAATACATCCCTTCTCTATTTTTTTCCCTTTATTATCCCCCTTACATGGTACATCCCCTCTTTCTAATGTCATCCAAAAATATCTCCCCCATGTTTTTATATTTTTAACCCCTCAATATCTTTTTAACCCATTCCTCTGCTCACCTTTATTCCAAGGGAAAATGACAAATAAAACTAAATATAATAAAATAAACCTCAAATAAATTTTCTTGTAAGTAAAATTATACTTTTCATAAGAAATCAAACTAGAAATTTTAATGTTTTTTTAAACCTTAAATCTTAGATTAATTAATAAAGTGAAATGAATTACATATATATATATATATATATGCTAATAGGTAATTCACTTCACTTAATTAATATATATACATATATATTATTAAGAATGAAAAAAATATATAAACATATAGTAAAAATAACTCCACAAGGTAAGATTCACCAAAAGATTACAATAAGCATAACATATGATAATATCTCTTCAAGATAAGTATAACTATAATAAATGAAAGGCAAAAAACCAATTAACTGAA